>CAJVQA010001694.1:0-24446 GCA_910591915.1 Cetraspora pellucida
GTTAAATAGGGAACTTACAAGTAGGTTTCAGATATGGCAGCTAGTGTAAAACCTTTGGGCAGACTACTTAAATTAGACAATAACTAAAGTTGTACAAGTGGCTAATTGTACACTCTTTCTATAGTTGCCCTCTGTAGTTGTAATGCAACCATTAGCTGAATATACTATCAATAAAATCCTAGGTTGCAAGTACTCATCTTAATATTTAAAAAAAAAAAAAATAATAATTTCTTTTTTTTGAATAAATATTTGTTATTGTGCAAACTCTTATGATCATTGATTTTTTCTTGTTATTTTTTGTATATTATTATATAAGCATAACAATCTCAAATTAAAACTTAACTAATAATAACTTGTAAATTATAATTATAATATCAATATTGGATTATGTAATGATAAATATTATAAAATTTGTTTTAACAGAACAAATTTTACAATATTTATCATCATATAATCCAATAACTTATAACTATTGCACTACTTAACACAAAAATTTAAATAATACCATTTTTAAATCAGCTGATTTATCTAACTAATAGATTATATATACAGAGTTTTAACAATGCTATTAATTTTATAAATAAATTAGAAAACTAATTATTAGTAAAATTATCTCTAATTCCACAAAAAAATAAACTAGTCATCTAATTATTCTAACTAATAGATTATATTTTTTAGTGTCATCGATTTTTATAACTACAAAAAAATATATTAGCTTATCACATAAATTTCTAAAAGATGAATTAATTAATTATTCTAACTAATAGTTTACATTTTATCAGCATTATCAATTTTATAATTACAAGATATATTATTGGCTTATTATATAAATTCCAAAAATGATCTTTGATAAATCATTTTTAATTTTATAATAAGTAATTATTGCAAATTTTAGCTAATTTATTCTAATCAATAAATTAATATCTACTAAAAATTTTGTCAATGCTATTAACCTTTATAACTATAAAATGTATTAGCTTATTGCATAAATTCCAAAATATATTTTTGGTAAAACAATCACTAGTTTTATCAAAAAATAAATTGCTTTTTTTATCAATCTATGAAGCAATTTTAGTTGCATTGGCTTCATTGATAACTTTTAAAAATAAATTTTTCTTATTATTAGCATTAAGATTTTGAATATTAATTTTTCTAAAAATATTTTTTATTAAATAAAAAAGCTGTCAATTCTCAAAAGACATTATATCATGAATAACAGATTTGTTTTCATTTCTCTCTTCTATAGTAGTGTCTTTAAAAAATATCTGAACCTAATGATAAACTCATTAAAAAGTAATATGTAAACATAATTTTATTTAATTATATATTACCTGATTATAATTCTTTTTCTCAATACTTGAGGTAGAAAAATTTGCAAAAAAAGACCTTTTACTTTTAATTATTGCATAAATAAAGAGATATGTTTTGTAAATACATGCATATAGGATAAAATGTCTGCTTTTCAATAAAGTTTAATATTTTGCAAAGAATTTACATAACCCTAAGCTGAACAAAAAATACTCAAATCCAATTTTCTGCATTAACTTTATATTAATGAATTTCTTGATTGAAGAGTTGTAATTGTTATATAACATTATACAATTAATAAAATTTATGCTATAACTGTTCAATATTCTGTCTATTAGTGCCTAAAACAAATTTACTTACTAGAAATTTCTTTATTTTTTTTTTTATTGGGGTCTATTAATGAAGTCCAATTCTATTTGTTATTAGATAATTTAAAAAATTCAAATTGTATTTTATGATTCTTGAATGTTTTTTCAATAACTGACTTGATTTGTTTTTTAAACTTTTTTTTTAAATAAATTACTAAACAAACTTTTTATTAAGTCATCTAATATTCATAAAAGCAAATGCAACTTGTTGGGTATATAATTTTCTTAATCAATTGATAAAAATAAGACTAGTTTTTTAATATCTAATTGAAAAAAAAATTTAAAAATATATAGAATAATTAGCTACAATATAATATATATCATTAAAAATAAATTCTTAACTTTAGATATTTTGCTTCCAAATCGATCATTAAAATTGGCTTTACATCATAATTTTAAAATTCTTATATGTATAAGCTTAAATTGACTTTACCAAATTGATTTCTTTAAGCCAAGTTTATTAAATAAAATATAATTAATAAGCTTATATTTAGAGCTGATAATTCTTAATAATAATTCATAAAGTAGAATATTTAAAAATTAAAATTTTAATATTTCTACTATATAACTAATATTATATTTAAAATTTCCTATATTAGCCTAATTTTGATCTATGTTCCAACAAGATATTACATTACAATTACAGTACAAACAAAAGTAATTGGCATTTAGGACCTTCAGTCTCATTATTATATACATAAACTTTCAATTATACAAAAATACAATTTTACTAGCTAATAAATACTTTCATAATTAAAAAAACTATTATTTCTAAGATCTAAAAGTTGTAGTTTGAATATATATCCAACCTTTACTAACATGTTATAATTTTCTTTTCTAATATATAAGCAAATACTAAATAATAAAAGTAAAATTTTTAAAATTTAAATAATAAACAATTAAAAATTTTAAAACTAAATCATTTAATATACCAATACTAATGATTAGGCTTCAAAACCCTATTAGCTTTATTTAAAAACCAAAAAGTTATTATTACATGGTTTTGTTTGTGAACTACATTATAGTTATCATCTTCAAGTTTTAATCTAAGTGGATCTTCTGAAATAAGAATAGGCAGAGAATATTTTTTTCAAATAGAAAAAAGAATGTTTAAAATAGATTTTATTGTTTTATAAACACTATTTCCTATTTTTGAATATTCAATAACTATTTTTTTACTATATTCTAAAACATTATCCTTGGAGCTAGAATAATTTATAACTTTATTAATACTAAAAGTTCTGATTTTAATTTTCTTATTTATTATGTTTATTATTTTAATTATCTAGGTAGCAACTTGATGTTTTCGAGTAAGTTTAGATTTAGTAGCAGCCAATTGATGATAACCATCTTAATAAAGTAAAGATTTATCACATACTTGAACAATAGCATCTAATTTAATAAGCTCTACTTTTTAATTAAATAGTTAATAATTTAAATTAATAATATTATTATTAACATTTAATCAAATATTACACATATGAACAATAGACTACTCATTTTGAAAACTAATTGATGATATATAATTAGTTCTAAAAGTTTTTTTTTAGAATTTTTTTCAAAGACAACTAATTATTTATTTTGTTCTAATATTGACTGCACATTGAAAAAAGGTTTTTTTCTAATATTTTTTTTATTAAATATTACAGGTATTAAAGTTATTTTAAAAATGCCTATATTATTTTAGTTACAATTCTTAGCATTTAACTACTTGTTTGGATTTTTATTATTAGTAGACTTTAAGAACTATTTAGATGCCTTTTCCTTATCTTTAAAAATATCTATATTATCTTTGTAGCAATTTTCAATATTTAATTTTATTCTTAGCTGATTTCAAATACTATTTAAATATCTTTTTTATATTTTTAGAAATGTTTATTCTATTTTAGTAACACTCTGACATTTAATTATTCATTAAAATTTTTATTTTGGCAGATTTTAAGTACCATTTAAGTACTTTTTTCTTATTTTTAGAAATGCCAATTTTATTTAAGTAACAATCTCTAATGTTCAATTGGTCATTAGAATTTTTATAGCTAGCAGATTTCAAGTACTATTCAAACACTTTTTTTTTATTTTTAGAAATGTCTATCTTATTTAAGTAGCAATTTTTAATACTTAATCTTCTATTAGAATTTTTATCTTTTGCTAATTTTAAATACTATTCAAATACTTTTTTTTCATTCTTAGGAATACCTATTCCATTTTGGTAATAATTTTTAACACTTAACTGTTCATTGGAATTTTTATCTTTAACTGATTTTAAGTACTATTCATATGTTTTGTTTTTATCTTTAGGAACATCTATACTATTTTTATAACAATTTCTAATATTGAATTGTTTATTTGAAACATTGTCATTATGCTTTTTATTAACATTGTAAACTGAAATTAATTTATATTTCTGTTTTTTATTTGGACTTAAGCCTCTATCAAATACTATCAATTCATTATAATGAATTTGATAAAACTGATTGTCTAAACAAAGTTTTTCTCTTAAATTTGAAATAGCAGAACTTCACATAGCTTAGACAAAAGATCTGATATTAATTTACAAAATTTTTCTTGAAGGTCATTTATGCCACATATTACACATGGATCTGCATTTGTACATGATATACTTATTGACAATGTTACTAGTAAAAGTACTAAGGTTTTTAGAATCAGAAAAGAATCAATAGAGTTAAAGCCTTGTTGAACATAAATGTAAAATATCAAACTGCATTATATTTTTTAATAAAAGTTGGAATACTTTTGTAAACCCCCAATATACTAGAATATACTAAGTAAATTAACCAATCAGCAAACGATTTTGCAATAATCACATAATTTGGATTTGGAGTCAAATCCGCCCATATGGGTGATCTGCAAAATTTGGCCAGTAGGATTTTCTACCTCACTATAATCCGAATCTCACCATAATCCGTAACATTATATATTTTTAAAAAACTAATTAAAATCATGCAACTTAATTAATCGGTTCTCATAACCTGGCCGGGTCGAAATTTACAAAACTTTAAAAAAAATTTCAAGTATACTTACTATCTAAGTGAGTTTTTTTAAAAAATCTATAAAAAATTTTATGTTTTTATATATTAATTTTTTGAAAATAAAATTAAAATTAATATTAAAAAAAAAAAATTTAAATTAAAATTAAAAGCCGAGTTGCTGGGTCTTTTTAAAATTTTATATTATGAGAACCAATTTATTACGTTTGTATGGCCTAAGCTAGAATATTTATTCTGTCTTATACTGTATATGAGTTGATTTTAAAATTTGTAATTAAGTAAATATGACTATAAAGAAATAGAAGATGCCTATATATGTATAATCAAAACCTATACTAGCTATGTTGATCATTTTATTATAATTACATTTTTATTAGAAAAATTAAAAATGATCTATCAAATGATTTTAAACCTTTTAATTATAAAAAAACGCATAAAATTTTAAAAGCTTGGAACAAATATTATATTTATTTCTTTGATTAAAAACATTGCGGTAGAACTATTTCAAAGTAACACTATGTTTGGTGTTAACATTAGGGCTGTTAAAAGCCTGATTCTATCGGGCTGGTCTTTATAAATAGGGAATATGGTCTTTGAGTTAAGATCGTTCACTAATTTACTAACAATAAAAAATATTGCATAAATGTCTTTCCAATTTCTCAATCACAATTGGAACAAACGACATGCAGGAATGTCACTTCCTACATTTGGACTTGTTTAGAACAGGCTCTGAGTTGGTCTCAAAATATTCGACTCAAGGATCGGGCTCCAACAAGCTTTTGAACATCCCTAATTATGTTGGATTTTTGAAACATTTAGATGTATCGCTTAATAATCATGTAATAAATCGTTAGTCTATAAAATTGTCCAGGTATCCAAACAAAAAGTTAAAGCATGCAAGGCGGGACAAGCATTAGTTAAATAATGATATTTGTATATCAATAGATATATTTGTTATATATTTAAAAATGCATATATTGTACTGTATATTAGTCTTCAATAGTAAGTACAGAAGTATGAACATACAGCAAGCAACTATATTTTTTGGACAGTAGAAATCGAACTTTGTGTGACATAACAAATTATTTCATATATCATATCAATATTCTATAATTTGCTAATATAGTTTTGATTACTTAGTTTACCACTCTAGTATGTACTACGTATTGCTCATTTATGACACCTATGACGAATATCTTATTGTCATGAAAAAAGCCAAGATAACTTAATCTTCGTGTTTGGGCTGATGTGTAGAAGTTGAAGCAAATTCGCGTGTTACGTGAGACAAATCAAACGTGGATTTAGGACGTAAGGATAATGATTATTTAAATATGATACCTTACCAAATTTGAATTCTTATTCTGATTATAACTAATTTTCACCCTAGGTGATAATCATCCGGTATTATAAAATTTTTATTACAAGTAAAATAAATTTAAGGTTAGGGGTTAGGGTTGGCTTTAGATCAGATTAAAAGGATCTATTTATATGTAAAATTTGATGCTGAAAATTTTTGCTTAGAAGTCGAAGCATAGTTTTTATAATAAAATCTTGAGTTATTTGAGTTATTTGTTTTTTTTTCTTTTCTTCACTTTACTTTGGTTCTACAAGATCCGCCGATCTGATTGGTTTTTATACAACCAGGTGTATCACCTAGGGTGAAAATTAGCAATAGTCATTCTGAAACTATTATAAATACTTTAACCTTAAAAAAAATTCTAAGCGAACGTTTATTTTCTTGCCCTTGAAAATTAACTCGAAATAATATGCACTATTTTACTTTCGATATTGTCTCTTCTTTACCTGAAGAACTTAGTATTCAAATTCTGTGTTTTCTTTCTGTCAAAAGCTTGATGCAATGTCAACTTGTAGGTGAACTTTTGAACATTAAAGATTGTTTAATTACTAATTATTCATGATTTTATAAAATCATTTTTAGGTATGCAAGCGTTGGAGAAATTTTGCTAACGATCCCATCATATGGAAAAGAAAATGCCTCGAATTAGCCTATCACGACATTAATCCGATAAAATCACCTTCCAATCCTGTCTTATGGTATTCTTTGTATCGTAAATTTTTTAAACGCGAAAACAATTGGGGAAGTGGGCGTGTTCAAACTGTTGATTATCTGAAAGGACATTCCAGTCGAATTTTTTTTGTCGCAATTAAGGATGGAATGGCTGTCAGCCTCGCTTGGGATAGATCTATGCGATTTTGGGATGTCGAGCAGGGTCTCTGCTTATCTGTTATATCATTAAACCATATGGCAGAAGAAGTAGACTTTTTGCCAAAGAAATGGGTAGTTGCTGTATCCTTTCGGATGGAGTAAGCTATTTCTTTTTCTTTTTTATTTATTTATTTTTTTTTTATGAAATTTTATGATTGCATCTATCGATATATGGATTAAGTGGGAATTTTATAGGTTTATTCACGTTTATAATCTTCGTGAAGGAAATTCCAAAGTGGTGCTTGTAAGTCATAAACGAGTTCCACTTCATTGTGTGAATATAGGAGAAGAAATCTTGGTTTCTGGTTCAGACGATGGTATAATTAACGTTTGGGACTGGCGTTCTACCAAATTGCTAACTTATTTTGAAACTCGGGGTGGGGTGGGGATTTGTTTGATAAATAATATTTGCTTTAAAATATTTTATATTAAAATAATCTAATAAGGTGTATATACACATATTTTTATAGGTACTTTATGTGAAAGTCGTTAATTCGAGTACTATAGTTTCACTTCATAACGATGGCATTATTCAGGTGTTTTCCGTGACACAAAACAAGGTTATACAGCAATATTCGTTTCTTCCAATGGTTTTTGATGACATATTGCATAGTGCGGCCATTAACAGAGAATGGATTCTATGTGCCACCCAAGACCTTATTTATCTTTTGAAGTGGCAATTCGTGCCAGATACATTTGAGATAGATGTAACAAAACCACCTACTTTCAATTGGAAAATGGATGCACCTGCTGTAGTTCCATGGTGCGGTTGCCTTGCTGGTAAAGGACGTTCTGTTTTAAGCAATTGTTCATCAACTGGTCCTATTTGCGTTGTGAAACCTGGTGGTAGTGTCAAATTTTTAACTGAACCTGGTCAAGGCGTCGATTCTCTTAAGGGTTTTAGGCTGTTAACTTTGACCGAACAACCTACCTTTATGGATGTTGACGATCGTTTCTTATTGATTGGAACAAAACAAGGAAAATTGATACGTTGTGGGTTTGATGATACACAGTTACCTCTTGTAGGATAAATCTATAATTTTATTAACAATATATTTTTCTTAGCTTGACGTTAAGATTATAGTAAATTATATAACTTTTTGTGTATTTGCCATGTACGACAATGAAAATCTTATATAAACTATACAAATTTGACATTTTTGGTTAGAAAGAATATCAATAAGGAGTTTAATTTTTATTAATCGGCTAGGCGTGTGAAACTACAAGATTAAAAAATTGCTTTATCTATATTATATTCACGTTTTTTTGCAGATAAAATTAACATATATATACCGTCTTAAATAAAAATTGAAAAAGACGTGTTCATGACAAATGCAAAAAACTTTGTAGATATTAACATTCTAGTTTTTCGTCAAACCTTCAAATTTGTAAATTAAAGCCATTTCTAAAAAAAGTCAATATCAAAAAAATGAAACCTTCTGTTCGTTTTAACACACCCTTTGATGACGAAGACGAAGAAGATACTTTGCCAGAAAGGGGTGATAATTCTCACTTAAATTTCAGCAGATCACCGAGTTTTGGAAATGGTCGTAATAATGGTAAAACTAGTCATGACCCACAAAAACCATTTCAAGGTCAGAACTTTGTATTGTATGGCTACGAAGAATCTGAAAAACAAAATCTAGAACATATGATAAAAAGTCAAGGCGGCTCTGTATCTCAATCGCTTAGCAATCGGGTAAGGTCTAACTTTTATTTGATTTTTTATAATAAAAGAAGACTTGTTTTTGCCATACAATTATCTTATTTACTTATTTTTTTTACTATGATGTTTATTTGTCGTTATAGACAACATATTTTGTTATGACAAGGTCAAAATATAATACTGAAGAGATTGAAGACATGGTGCGTTTTAATAAAAGTATTCACATAGTTTCCGAAGATTTTGTTTATGATTCGGAAAATAACGTACATCATTTACGTGATGCAGAAGTATTTGAGAATATTGGGTAAATATGTCTGTTTCATCTTTGATAAATCATTTATTGTGTTGTAATACCCTTTTTTAATACATTTTTGCGATTCGTTTACAGGAATTCAAGACGAAGACGAAGACGAGGTCAAATGGGTGATCCAGATGAAGATGACGATGAAGATGAAGAAGAAATACGTCGACCTATCAATCAGAAATCAAATTCTTATACTGGTCCTGTAAATGAAAAATATTCTAGACGTCATACTTTCCATCAAAGTAATAGCTGGGGTCCAGATTCTACGAATGGTGACCATAGCCCTTATTTATCAGATGAACGGCCTAGTGGGTTAAATAATAGTGGTTCTGAGTTGGACGAAATGTCATCCGATGATTCTGATTCATCAGAATATGGTGATAATATATTTCTTACAAACGATGCTGTGGAAGCTGAAAGTCAGGATCATATGGATAATCCTACGTTAAATCCAAATTCACAATTATCTCATGATATGCAAAAGGAAAGAATGGAATGGCAAAGTTTTTTGGCTTCCGTCCTTACTGGTGAAGTCATTAAATCGGAAAAACGTCGTCTGTCTGGCACTTCACGGCAGGCGTCTAACATTGCTTATCATCTATGGTTTCAAATAAACACGACATTACGTCGCTTGCCTAATGATTTAAATGAAAGTCGTCGACAGGTTGACGAAGTTCTTAAGGAAGTTATAGATTTTGAGGTCAAACCTGGTGATGTACCAGCTTTTGATCAAGTTGTTGAAATTCTACGAAAAGTTGATGTATGTGAAAGCCTTTATCCTTCACGTAGAGCAATGATGACAGATAAAGCTTTATATAAGTCACCAGAATTTCAAAACAATTTGGATGCGTTAAATTCTTGGCTTACAGTGACTAGAAGTTTTCAAACGCAATTAAAAATTTTGCAAAACTGGACCGGAAGTGATGATCTAGAAATTGCCAGACCTAAGGATGCTCCAGCTGATGCTGAGAATCCTTCTTTTCTTGAACGAATATTAAAAGAAAATAGTTTAAAACAGACATTCGAAAAACGTACACTTTCTACATTAACTTCCCTTTTACTAAAAGCTAAACGCGTTATGATTGAAAATGCTGTAATATTTGAGAAAATGAAATTACCTCCTTATATTGATGAATTACCTCAACTTCTAAATTTCCCTACAAAACTCATGAAAGAGTGTATGAAACTTTTACTTGAATATGCTAATATTCTTAATGATCCTACAACGATGATGGTACAACAGATGATGGATGATTTTCAAATTTCACTTTCTTTGGCTTGTAAGATAAAACATCAATATTTTGAGCTTGTTAAACCTACAAAAGGATGGATGATACCGTCTTCTATTGATGAAAATTATGATACTGTGTTATTGGAATCGTTAAGATTTTATTTAACGCTATTACAATTAAAAATTAAATCTGGCTATAAAACTGTTTTCTTTAAAGAAGCGGAAATTTTAGATTCTGAATGGGCTTTTTTGAGTGGAATTTGTCGCCACATTGCAGGTGGTGAAACTGAGACTGCCGAACAATTTTGGTAAGTGGTCTCACTTGGAATGTTATCGGTAAACCTTAGGTATGATGTATTTTGTTGGCTGGCATTATCTATTTTCTATACTCAAAGATTGATGTATTAGAGAGTATTTGAAATGACGTGAATGAGTGATTGAAGTAATGCTGGTGTTGGTTTTTTTTTCAAATTAGAATTTTCCAATATCAAGAAAGTAAACGAACGTTTACCAATTTCTCACCGTGTTTCAACCAATTTTATAGCATGCTTACGAACAAATTAATCCAAAGTGTCATAACTTATTTTGATTCCGAACTGGACCATGTACCTAATGATCTCGATTGCGCAAATAAATCGAAAGTATATAACAAAATCCTGGACAGTGTACGATTGAGATCTCGAAAGTTGTTACGTTTCACAAAGTATGCATGTGTTATGATATTCATCGCTTTGCTATCAAATATTTGATTATTTCTAAAACAACACTTTTTTTAAATGATTTTGTGTAGATTCCTTTTGGGTGAACTTGAAAATGCAGCTGAATATCATATTGATGATACGAATTATCCTACTTTCATAGAAGGATTGGAACGTACTAATCATGTTCTTGTATATCCTGATACTTTTAATGATGATGGTGTATGTTTTATTGTTGAACCTTCTCTTCACGATCGTCCTGAACAGATACAAAAATTGCTCAAATCTGTTCTTGCGTCTTATGATAAAAGACCTGATGATAAAAAACCTGATGATAAAAGACCTGATGATGATAGCGAGATAAAAGGCCTTGAATACGTGGTCATACTGTCACCCAGAGTTAGTTTTGAATGGAATGGTGTTGTCATGGCTGTATCGATGGAGCAATTTAACCTTGACCTCAAACCTCATCATACCAGATTAGTGGCTGATGGGGCTTACCGATTACAAGCGTGCAAGCAACGTTTTCGTAAATCTGTAGATAATTGTTACATTAAAGTATTGACGGAAACACGACCAAATGTTCCTGATGCTAATCGTGAAGCGACAAAGATTAAAAAGACTATTTATAAATTAGTTAATAAAATAATTGATAGTGTCAATACAATACGTAATAGGACAAGAAATGGAGAATGCCAAGACTTAGTTGAAAATTGTTTTAGTTTTGCTACCGAAGTCGGTCAACGCGCTTTTCGTTATCTTCATCGTGAGGCTTGGCGTTCTCACTTGAATGTCAAATTAACTAGAATGTCTATTGATTGGGTTAGTTTTATATGTGATGATTGTGTCCCAACTGATCGTAAAACCTTCCGATGGGCCGTGATTGCGTTAGAATTTGCCATGGCAACTAATCGTGGTAACAATATTTTGAGTCTGACCGAATCTGAGTTTGCAATGTTACGTAGTAAAGTCGGTATGTGTATGAGACTATTTATTTCCCACGTAGATATTATGGGTGCAAGATCATCATTTGAAGCTCAAGAACAACAACGTCAAGGATCTGTTGGAAATGGCGATATGGGACAATCAATTGTTCAACAAGTGAAGAAATATCGTGGTCAAATACATATTGGTGAATGTGTTAATGCTACGCAAGAAGGATTGATAGCTGCTATACGCCAGTTAGAATTCAAGCGCGCACAAAGAGAACAAGAACATCGACTTGTAGGAAAAGTTCTCGAAGAAGATCAGCAAAATAGACCACTTGTTTTCTTGGCGTCATCTAGTTCTAATATTTCACTTCGTTGGCAACAAGGAAAATTTATTGGTGGTGGTACCTTTGGTTCGGTTTACTTGGCAGTAAACTTGGATACAGGTGATCTTATGGCTGTTAAGGAGATTCGATTTCATGATCCTAGTTCACTTACCAAACTTTATAAACAAGTTAAGGATGAAATGTCTGTTATGGAAATGCTTGATCATCCTAATATTGTATCTTATTATGGTATTGAAGTGCATAGAGATAGAGTGTACATATTTATGGAATACTGCTCAGGTGGATCTCTGGCATCTCAACTCGAACATGGGCGTATTGAAAATGAGAAAGTAGTACAATTTTATGCTTTTCAAATGTTGCAAGGGTTAATCTATTTACATGAACATAATATAGTACATAGAGACATAAAACCAGATAGTAAGTTTTGATTTTAATTTTTTTTATTTAAATTTCTTTTAAGTTTTGTTATTTAAAAGTTTTATTTTTTGTTTTAAAGATATATTGTTAGACCATATGGGAACTATTAAATTTGTTGACTTTGGAGCTGCAAAGATTCTCGCAAAAAATCAAAGGACAATGGGACGTACAACCACGGGTCCAGGGACGAATGTTAATAGTTTAACTGGTACACCTATGTATATGGTTAGTCTATTGAATAGCATTCCTATATTTTAAGTTTACATATGAGTGAATATGTTAATTGATTATCTTGTTCATATAGGCACCTGAAGTCATAACTGGCGGTGAAAAAGGCCGTAAAGGATCAATGGATATATGGTCATTAGGCTGTTGCGTTTTAGAAATGTCAACAGGACGACGTCCATGGTCAAATTTAGATAATGAATGGGCCGTAATGTACCATGTAGTGACAGGTCATCCACCGTTACCTGATCCTTCTCAAATATCAGATTTGGGAATTGACTTCCTTAAACAGTGTTTTACAAGATCACCACAACACCGTCCTTCAGCCGAAGAATTACTTCAACATCCTTGGATGGCTGTCGGTTAGTTTTGGAATAGCGATCAGGGACTCTACCAAAATAGACATTCAGTTGTACAAAAATCACATGTGATCAGCGAATTTTATTATTATTTATATAAAATACAGTAACGTATAAACGAAAATTCATTAATAAAAAGTCATCCATATCTCATCAACTACTGAACGATCTTTGTACTATTCGATCATCTCAATGAGATGAACAGAATTGTATAAAAAATAGGATTGTGCATGGGTGAGTGATTTCGTATTATTACACGAAACTATTATCTACATAGAAACATGTGACATTAGAGAAAGATTTATTTAATATTTGCACATTAAGTTATTAGTAAAATTAAGTTATTAGTAAAATTTAATAAAAGATTTTTCTAATAATTTGCTAATGTTTTTTACATTTATAATAAACTTGATAAATTTTAATATCGATATATTTTTAAATAAAGTTGTAATTTTTTTATATTGATACGTGTACATTGTAACGAAATGTGTTAAACGTTATAATTTTAGTACACAATATTATGTTTATGTGAATTGGTATTTTCACACCCTTTTTTGATATTGTCACACTCCTGCTAACTCTAAATTCTAACCAAACCCTTAGAATGTGAAAATATCAATTTCCATACGTATAAATTATAAAATAAAATCAGGAATGCTGGTAAATTACATTACTAATACGTACAATGCTATATAGTTATTTGGCAAGCACTACTTATCGCCGAATAATTAAAATTACATGTTAAATTAAAAATATAGCAAAATAATTCAAATTCAAATTGAAATTTCCATTGATGATAGCACTCTTGGGTCACAATTGCAAGGTCGCGGATTCGAATCCAACTGGGGACAACGCTCGGGGAATTATTTGGTTTGGAAAAATTTATAATCGCTAGGACCACGATTGAATGATCAGTAAGGATCTAGATAAACCAAAAAAGAACAAGATTCATATGTATGAACGCATAACCATAGGGTCAGGGACGACCAGATAGGGTCAATCCGTCAATAAAGACGCTAAAATTAAGGATTAAATAGAAAAAGGTCATTAAAATGGAAGTTAAATACAAATAAGAAAGGGAACTGATGAAGCCGTGGCGATAGGGAACTGCGGATCGAAGTCGGGGTCCTACAACGCGGGACCCGGGGTTGGGTAACACCACAGGTGACGTACGCAGCAACGAAGTGTGTTAACTCTCAAGGACCGAATTAACAGGAGGAAACGTTGATGTTACACGATTTGATTTTACACACGGTGTGAAACACATAAAAAAAATTATTTTACAATACTTGAACGATCTTGATCAGTCCGCTAGTAAATGTTATGATTATAATCCATCATTTTTATCATAATAAAAATGGTGTTGGATTATAACCATAACATCTACTAGCAGACTGATCAAGATCGTTCAAGTATTGTAAAATAATTTTTTTTATGTGTTTCACACCGTGTGTAAAGCAATCGTGTAACATCAACGTTTCCTCCTGTTGACCGAATTATATAGGGCCTATAGCCGTTGATTTCCGTAGAATGATAACTCTGGCTTTAAAAGATGTGAGAGATACTAAGGTGTCTAAGGACCTTCAGAAAGCAGAGAAAAATCAAAAAAAATTTATAATTGATGAGAATGATACACGTACGTACGTACCTAATTGATCAATAATTGATTTTGATTGTTAAACCAAAAATATGATTTTCTTAAAGCACCAAGAGCAGTTTCATAGGATGGTTTCATAGGCAAAAGTTTGAAATCAATCTATCACACATTTCAGACACACCTTCATATAATTACGTGATAATAGTACCGTATTTCGCGGGCCAAACCACCCTTCTTGTAAAATAATTGCCGGATAATATGGATATTTTGATAGTGCATGCGGATGTATAATATAATTATTATACTGTATTATGTATAATCTTGTCTATTTTTGACGATTTTTTTTTTATACAAAGGAATGCAAAATGGTATTGGGTAGTGCAAATTCAAGATAAGTCTTTGTGGTCATATAAATCTGTAGAATTGGGAAAACAGAAACTCATTTGGGAAGACCTAAGTAAAGAGATATTATGAATCTTTGACAGTATTATTGTAAAGGTCAGATTTAACAAATAGATATTAATATAAAAAAACTAGATAGTTAAGAATTTTTTGATAAAGAGTATTACTAACTAGACTGTCAGAATCAAATTGAAAAAAAAGATATTAGATTGAATTTAATATATCAGAAACAGGTTACAATTTAACTAAACTATTTGGATTGGAAGTCTGAGAACAAAACAGAAATATATTATAAATATTAAAGATATGTTATAAAGTTGGTATTAGAGTTTAATAAATTCTACAAAGGTTAGTTTTGTTAACAAAAATTATAAAATAAGTAAATTAATTAACAGAAAACATCTAGAACTTTATAATTAGGTAATATGTTTTAGAATAAGTAACAACTTAGCAGATATATATAAAAAAAAATCTTATATTGAATTAAATAATATTTAGATATATAGAAATTTTGAAATTATTTATCAGATATAATACAGAATCAAAATTATTAGAGTTAAGTATTAAGTGTTAGTCATCAAGCATTAACTATTAAATATTAAGTATTAAGCATCAAGCATTAGATATCAAGCATTAAGTATTAAGTGTTAGATATCAAGTATTAAGTATTAAGTGTTATAATATATATAATTATTTTTTCTCTACTTATTATAATTAATATAAATAATAACTAATAATAAAATATATATTCAAGAAATTAAATTAAAATACTAATATTAAAATTTTATTCTATAATATTTTTATCTTTTTAATAAAATTTTGTTTTGCAAATTTATTTTCTAAATCTTTAATTAGTAAAATAAAAATTTTGTTTATAAGCTTTATGCTTCTTTAGATTATTTTTTTCTTCTTTATCTTTTTTTGACTTTGGTCTTTAGTTGCTATATTTCTTTTGTCTTGTACTTTGTTTCTGTAATCTTTATTTCTCCAATTACTTCTATTTTCTTTTAACTTAATTTTTATTTATATCTATTTATTAGATCTTTTGCATTACCTGTTCTTTTTTTGAGCTTGTATCTTTCTGTATCTCTCTTTTATTCTTTTGTATCTTTTGCTCTCTGCTGCTACTACCTTCATGTATTTTTTTATCATCTTTTTAGGTTTTGCATTTTTAGAACATTAAAGTTCTATTATACCAAACTTTTTTTTGATAACCATATTCATGTCTGTTTAGCTTTTGAATGATATTACTACATAATCTCTTGGCTTTTCTTATTTATTTGGTAGTATATATACTGCTATTGCCTTTCTAATCTTGAGTTCTCTTAGAAGAATTAGTTTAGATATTTCTTTTGGTATTCTTTTTAGTCTTGCTATAAACTGATTTTTTCTTTTTTTCTTTTTTTTCTTCTTCTTCTATTATCATTTTTGCTAATTTTTTATTTTTTAATACAATTACCTATGGAAATATCTGTTTAGCCTTTTTTTAACTTTAATTATTACTATTGTCCTATATATATTTTTTCTTATTTTGTATAAGGATATATTTTCTACTTTTCTTACTAGATATTTGACCCCTTGCTTTAAGATTTTTTTTTTATAAGTTCTATATTGTAAGCATTACTAAGTTTTCTTTGCTTTTTGTATCTGTGTTCTCTTCTCTTTGACTATTTTTTTTGCTTTTTATTTCCTTTTTCTTTCTGCATTTTTTTTCTCTTATTATTTTTTTTTTCTTTTTTGTTTTTTTTTTCATTTCTTTTACTTTTATTTTCATGTTCTTCTGTGTTAGGAATTATTCTAAACCAGTTATTATGCTTTTTTTGAATCTTGTTAATTGCTTTTTTTCTGTTATATTTACAATCAAAATTGACTATAATCCAAGCATTATCTTTCTTGAATACTTCTTTGACTTCTATCACATGTTTGTTAGTTATTAGTAGTCTTTTTTACAAATTTTATTCTTTTTTCTTTTGAGCTGTCTGGTACATTATATGCTAGTATTTTTGTCACATATATTAGTTTTTTGCTGCAATCTTTGTTTGCAGATAATTATATACTTTGTTCTAATAGTGTCTCTATAAAGCTACTTCTTTTTATTTTATAGTTTTATTTCTTTTTTTTTCTTTTTCTTCTTGACTTCTAACTGCTATTATTATATTTTGACAATCTTGTTACATTATATTTGTTTTTAATGCTTTAATTTCTTCTTTTATATATTTGTCTATTGTTGTTTTTGTCATTATACTTGTGTCTTTTTTATTTCTTCTTCTTTTTTGTCATTCTTTTTCTTCTTTACTTATATTTTGTTATAGTTCTTTTTTTTTATTATTATATTAACTGCATCTATTATTTGTCTCATCTTTTCTATATATATTTTTGGTATAATTATTTCTTCTTTTGATAATATTTGATTTTTCTTACTGCTTATACTTTCTACTGCTATTGGATATTAGCTTACATGATTTATTTCTTCTATCTATTTTTCTATATTAGTTGAGTTTTTTATATCTACTTTAATTATTGTTTCATATATTTTTCTTAGCATTATCATCTTTATTAAATCTGTTTTCTATAATTCTACTACAACTATATCTCTTACATTAAAGTAGTTGTCTCTATTTGCTAGTTCTTGTTCTAACTCTTTACTATCTATAAGTTTTAGTACTGTTTTTGTTTTTTTACTTACCAACTTTAGTATTATAAACTCTTCTGATTTTATTTATATTGACATTTGACTGTACTTATATAACTATTTTTAAATGCTTCTATCACATGCACTTTGTAATACTTATGTGTCTATTCTGCCTATTTTCATGCATGTTTGTTTGTTTGTTTCCTCATATGCTCACATGGTCTAAAATGATCTGCAATTTCAAATCAATACTATTTTTCTAAAATTTTCTTTTTGGTTTCTGTTTCATCAAGCTTGTCTTCTTTTTATTTGTTATGTATTTTCATTTTCCTTACTATTGCACTTACTAGATTTGTTTTAAGTGCTCTTTCTTTTTGTCTAAGTCTCTAACTGTTGTTTTAATACTGGTTTTTGTATAAAATACAATTTCCTTTTTTTGTGAGTTTGTATTTTAGTAATTGGTAGAAAGAGTTGTATTATCTTATATTTATTTATATTATTGTTAAAATAAAGTAATTGTATTTTGTATACCAAGTCTTTTTTTCTAGAAACTAAAATAAAGTTTGTTGATCTAAGTTTGTTGATCTAAGTTTGAGGTTTTTTTATTTTTATTTATTTTTTTTTTTTGTTAGTTAAAGTCCTTATCTTGGGAGTTACAATGTTTTTATTCAAGTATATTAGAACATGGCATGCCACCAAGGGCTCACCTTATATTGGAGGTTACAACTAGCCACATGTGCACTTTTGGTGCCTAATTTAAGTAGTTCGCTTACACATTACTATATAAGTTCTATACTAGTTGCCATACCTGCAAGCCAATTAGGGGTCTTGCCTATTTAAACCTTCTGCATATGCAATTCCTCTTGTATCATAGGAACATCTCAAGGCACTGCCTATCCAAGTTCCTGATGCTTATCGGTCTCCTTAGGACTACTTTATTCTTGATAGGAAACTTACTAGAACCTTTATGTTCCACACATCTAGACCTAGTTTTATGCAATACGCTATAGTTACCTAACACTTGCAGTCACAGGGGCTATCTGTTTAACTACTACATTACACTATTTCTACCCTTGTAAAGTTTACTAGAACCCCAGTACTCATCTTTCCAGCATCTTTTCCATCATCTCTTACTAGCCGCAACTCAAAACTATCGATCTCATTCCAGACTACCAATCCAGATGGCCTGGTATAATATACTTCTGTATCCTTTTCCTCTGGCGAACCTGGTGGCCTGGTTGGTTATGTGCTCCTCTACACATATTTGCCATCCAGTTTTAATTTTCAGTTCCTATGAAGGTGTTTCATAGGCTTCAACCAGTCCAATGGTATCATTGAAAGTTCATGCTACCTCTTTACTCAGGAATTTCCAAGTGGGTTTTTGTCACCTCAGTTTCTTAGTCTTCTATGCCCGGTAAACTTATTGTAGTTTGTAGTTTCTTTATATATTTGTTTTAGTCTTATTTAGAAAATAAAAATTAGCAAAATTAGTAAAAATTTAAAATAAATTTTTTTTTTTAATACATATTTATTTTATTTTATTTTTTTTAGTATTAAGGTGACTTCTTAAGTCTTTTAACTTTATTTAATAATGGTAAATGTAGTTCAATAAACTACTACAAAAAGAGTATACAATTGGTTATATGTATAACTTTTTTATATTACCTATTTAAGGAGTCCACCTGAAGGTTCTCTACTAATTGCTATATCTAATATCTCTGTTTGGGTATTTTACTTTAAACTCTTTGAACTTGCAAATCTATTAACTTCACTATGTTATATCTAATGCCTAGATTATCATCTCAATTTTAGAACTATTTTATCTTTAAGGTAAACCCTTCAGAGCTTTCTGTATCTATTTTTACAACTGATCTAGATATCACTATAACAGAACCAACACTTGCAGTCAGAACTTAATCATTAAACTATTATGCTCTTGTAGAGTTTACTTAAATCCTAGCATCTACTTTATAGCATAACCTCAGTACTTTAGTATATCTCTATCTTTTTATCTGTTTTTTTACCAAACTCTAATTCAAATAGGCTATATAAAACTATGACCAGTCTATTGATATATCAGATTAGCCTAATATTCTTTTTCTCTGGTTCATTCTAATGGCCTGGTTGGTGGTATCTTCAAGACTCCTAATCTGAAGATTCTTACCTATCTAGCTACTACTTCTAAGTACTATAACCTTGGTATCCATTTCCATAGACTAGCTTTTATAGTAAGGCTGTCAAAGATCCAACTATCTCTCTACTTGGATTTTCTCAAATGAACTTCTTGTTATCCAATTTTAACAGATTTACATAACCACAAGAACTTATTTAGTGTTTACATTACCTAATTGCTAGTTTGCATTTCTTTGTATAACTACAGACCTTGTTTCAAAGAACAATATTATATGACTATTACACAAATACCTATGATCTGCCAGTTATGCTAATATGACTGCTATTATAGGTATCTTAACCTAATCATTAGTAACAGTTATCATAATATGAATATTACATAAATTATTATCCAAATTTTTACTATCAATGAGATTTGAACATCTAACCTACTACTTGGAGAGTTGATAACCTAACCACTTCACTAGAGCATCATATCCTTAATATTATATTTATTAATTTATAAATAGACAATATATAATATAACTAAATAGATTAATATAATTCAACTACATTTTCTTTTTACTAAACTTATAGACTAAAAGTTTTATAATTATTTTAGTTAAGAATAAGTTAAAAACAAATTAGTCCTAATTTTTATTTTTTTAGTTTAATATATCAATTTGTACTAATATATTTAATTATATATTATAGTAATAAAGAACTAAAAAAAATCTTTTGACCTCTAGAGTCAATAGCATAGTGGTTATGCTCTAAGGTTACAAATTGCAAGGTTGTCAGTTCAAATCCTAGTAATAGCAATTGTAAAGATGCATTTCTAAAATAGAGAACTGCAACACCATAGCACCAGAAACCTGAGATGTTATTAGACAGACTTTTTTTTAAAAAAAGGCAAATAACCTGCTATTGAAAAGCCACCTGATGATAAATACAAGTTAGAACCCAATTTGGAATAACTGGTTATGAGCAGTGTTTGAAATTAGTGTTTTCAAAGTTCTCATGCAAACACAAATTTGTGAGTAAGAACAGCTAAAAGCTGATTTTTTATATTAGAGAACATCCAAAAATTGACTCTAAAACCACTAAATAGAACATAAGAACACTGATTTAATCTTAGATTTAAAATACTGGTTATGAGATGTAATGTGAGGCTAAAAGTCTGACAATAAGAGATACTACATGAACTTATAATGATAGCTGGTTCTTGATAGAGCTAAGTGAAGACTTCTGATACTAGCAGAGATTAGTGCAATGGTTGCTTTTGAAAAGTTTAAAAATACAGACCAGGGGAGGTTAAGGTTCAGATCCAGAAGTATATTAAAAACATTAGTTTGAAAAATTGAGAACCACTGAAAGATCTCAGCAAGACTAGTCAAAAATTAAAAAAAAAAATCTTTTTTAAAAAAAAAGAAAGATTTTTTAAAAAAATATTTTTTTTTTGCTTTTACTAAGATTATGATTATATAACTTGTACAAGGTAATCTCTATACTATACTCAACAAATAGCATACAAGTTTCTATATACTAAAGTTCTGCTTAATCTAACTTTAATCTTTCTATTTGTACATTTGTCAAATTATAATATATTTCAAAATATATTACCTAATTGTGAAGCTTTAGAGAACTTTTTTGCTAACTAACTACTTATATTTAATCTTTTATAACAGATAGAGTGTGGCAACTTAGTGAAGTGGATAAGTTGTCAACTCTCCAAGTGGTAGGTTTGGAGTTTAAAACCTACTGACGACAAAAATTTGGAAAACTACCTATGTTATATCAGTGTATATGAGCATCTGTGCAATGCTAGAGTTACACAGAGAAATGCAAACCAGCATTAGGTAGTGCAAACACAAGATAAGTTCTTGAAACTGGTACTACAGCAATGGCTATCTATTGATCAGTTGAGATCAGTACCTGTAACACAGTTATACCAGATAACTGGCAGGTCATGAGGCATCTGTGGCTATGTAAATCTGTGAACTAGGATAATCAGAAGCCCACTTAGGAAGACTCAAATAAAGAGGTAACACAGATCTTCAACAGTACTACTGTAAAGGCTAGACCTAGAAAACGGATATCAATATGAAAGAAATTAGGCAAGCAAGAACCTCGGGTGAGGAGTACCACCAACCAGGCTGCCAGAAGTCTCAAACTGGAGAAAAAGGACCTTGGGAGGCAGATCATGGGGTACCAGAGACAGGTCACAGTCCTACTGGGCTATCTGGAATGAGAGTCTAGTTTCAGAAATAGGGTATACTATAAGTATTAGGAATATGCTGTGAAGTCAGTACTGGGGTTTGAATAAACTTTACAAGATTAAGCCTTGTTAGCAAAGATTAAATATAGGTAGTTAGTTAGCAGAGAGGCCCTCTGGAGTCCTATAGTCAGGTAATGTACTCTGAAATGTGTAACAGCCTAACAGATGTACAGACAAAGAGGTCATAGTCAGGTTAGATGGCATCTAATTAAATGTATGGAAGCTTGTGCTGCTATCTGCTAGTGTAATATAGAGGTAACCTTGTACAAGTTATGTAATCATAATTGAATTCATAATAAAGGCAGTAGCTGCCATAACTAATGGCTTTAGCAAAAGCAAAAAAAAAAAAAAATCTTTTATAACAGGGCTTACCTTTGCAAAGTTCACTCAGACCCTAGACTGACTTCATAATATATTCCTAGTATTTAAGTTATATTCTGCTTTAGTTCTTAAACTTTTAATTCAAATAGCCTAAAAGGACTTTGATCTGTTTCTGGTATTTTAAAGTTTTATCTTTCAAGATTCTTTTTCTCTAATTTAAAACTTCTAGTAGCCTAGTTGGTAGTACCTCTTATTTAAAGTTTTTGTTCATCTAATTCTTTCTATATTAATATTTATTTTTTAGATCTAGGTCTAGCCTTTACAGTAATACTATCAAAGATTTGTGCTATCTTTTTGCTTGAGTCTTCTAAAGTAGGCTTTAGCTTTTCAGTTTTATAGATTTATATAAGCACAAGTACTTATCTTAAGTTTGTATTACCCAATGCCAGTTTGCATTTTTTTGTATAACTTTAATATTGCACAGATGCCTTATAACTTATCAGTTATGCTGATACAACTATAGTTACAGATATCCTATCTTAACTAATTAACAAAATACTGTTATCATAATACTGTTTATGTATTACATAGATTATTATCTAAATTTTTATCATTAGTAGGTTTTGAACTCACAATTTATACTTAAAAGATTAACAACTTATTTACTTTACTAAGTCAACACACTTCTAAAAAATTATAAAAAAATTTTTTAAAAGTTTAGAAGAAAATTTTTTTTATTAATTACTGTATAATAATAATACAATAAATCTATATTAGAGAGGTGTGATAATCTAGTAAAGTGGATAGGTTGTTAATTCTCAAGTGGCAGGTCTAAGTTCAATTCCTACAGACAATGAATTTTGAAAATTATACCTGTGTTATAGTAACTGTCTCTTGCCGATTAGTTGGGTTTTAGGCATCTGTAATCTTAGCTACACCAAGTTGGACCTCACTTGATATTGGGAGCTCAGGGCATCTATGCAAAATGTAATATTACATATACATAGAGGAATGTAAAAAACTGGTGTCAGATAAGGCTTCGGTGCAAACCTATAATAAGACTATTGGGCATAGAAGGCTAAGAAACCAAGAAGACAGAAACCTACTTGGAAATCTGGAGTAAAAAGATAGCACAAACTTTTAATAATACCATCAAACTGATGGAAGTCTATAAAACATCTTCATAGAAACTGTCAAATAAACTGAATAACAAGATGTATAGAGGAGCATATAACCAATCAGGCTGCCAGAATCATCAGAGGAAAAAGATATATAAGTATACTATACCAGACTATTTGGATTAGAAGTCTGAAAAAGTCCATTGTTGGTTCTGAGTTGCAGCTAATAGGGGATGATGAAGAAGAACATAGGTCGAAATAAGAAATATCAATGTCATATCAGTATGTTTTCAGTCCTGATATTAAACCGATATTAATTGAAATTTGGCAGGAATCAGATACTTATAGGATAATAATCAGTGTCATATTGGCATTTATAAATATCAGCATTCTGATAGCTCTATAGTTAAACCAATAATACTATCAAATAAGCACTATCGGTTTATCTATAGAGCTTTCAGAATGCCGATATTTATAAATGCCGATATTACACTGATTATTATCCTATAGGTATCCGATTCCTGCCAAATTTCAACTAATATCAGTTTAATATCAGGACTGAAAACATACTGATATGACCCTGATATTTCTTATTTTGACCAGTAGAAGTTGGAAAGATAGGTACCAGAGTTTGAATAAACTTTACAAGGGTAATAGCAGTTTAAGAGATAATCCTAACTGCAAGTGTTGATCTTAGCCATAGTATCAAATCAGGTTAGCAGTAAAAAGGAATATGGCTCACTCTGGTAGGTTTATCTTGAGAATAAAAATAGTCTAAGAATTATAGTCCTATAGTTAAAAGCAAATAGATCTGGGTCTGTGATCTGATAATATTATTATAGGTTTGCATTAAAGCCTTATATGATACTAGTTATTAATATTCTCTATATACATGTAAT
>CAJVQA010001695.1:0-24443 GCA_910591915.1 Cetraspora pellucida
GGTGATGCTAGACTTAGATATTAGGGATATTTATGTAGTTACAAATGTAATTTCAAAAAACTTAATAAAGTACTAGCATGACTGCTTATAAGGAAAAAAAAAAAAAAAAAAATTTAAAATACTTTAACAATATTAAATTTAAACACTTATTTAATATTGCTATTTAAAAAATCTAAAATTAAGTTTGGTTCAACTTTTTAATAAAAAGCTAATCTTGCATTTGAAAAATAACCTAAATTTTAAAAATATGCATTTAAAAAGTTAACTGTATATATCACACAATCATATAAAAATATATGTAACAATTGTTTAAAAATCAAATTAAGTTGGGTTCTTATTATCTTTATTAAAATTTCTAAAAAATTATTAACTCATCTCGTGTAAGTTGGTGTAGGTCGAATATCTATTACATGACAATAATAAATACGAACAGCTACTTCATAATCTGATTGCTAATTAGAACACAAATTTTTATTATACACATATTTAGAACCTTTGAATAATTAGATCAAATTGTGTATGATAACTGTTAGACTGAGTTTAAATAGTTTCAATTTATATAGTTTATATCACTTAGCCCTATTAAATAATCCTAGATTTATTTCGTCTGTTTTGCAAAAACTTGAATCCAAAAGATTAGCAAATTCCAAAGTTGAAAAAATAAATTTATCCCAATGATCAAAATCTAAATAATTTTGGGCTTCATTAAGATCATTAGGTATATTATTAACTGGCACATATAATAACTAAAGTTTATGAAGAGGAAAATTTATAAAAATTGGTTTTCAAAAAAACTATAGTTGTAATAAATAATCCTACCTTAACCTCTGGTCTAATGATATTAGTTTCTTGTTCTAAAACTTTCTTAACAATTAATGTAAATCCATTATATTCGTAATATCCACATGTATATAATTTTACACTATCCAAAGAATATGGGATCGACACTGATTCATCGTTATGTATTTTCAAAGTATATTCTTTTGGACATTTAACATCACTGTAACCATTTAGTAGCAAATATAAAATCTGTGTGTATGCGTATAATGTTAACAACCAATAATATCATAAAACATACCCTTGGAATTTACATTGATCAATCAAACCTTCAATATTTTTGTTTTCAAGCAAAGATTCTTTGGTAATAGACAATAATCGAATGTCTTTTGGACTTTGGCAAATAAAAAAATCAGTAATTAGAAATAATGCATTTGCCAATGATATTTATGCATACCAATCCATCATTATCATGTCGATCAAAAGACGCCGCCTGGATATTATAAATTCTTTTAACTTTAACTCATTATTAATTACGTCGAACTGCACACTCAGCCGATTTATCGATAAATCTGTAGCATTAGATGGCAAGTATTCAAGTTGGACAATTTTTCGAAAATCCGAAAGTGGCTTAAGAGTTCCTAAAAGTATTGGACTCGGATAACTAGGAGTACAATACGGATTGCAATGTAATAGTTGAGCAACGCGATTAAATAAAAATCGACAATGAACGTTTACCTAGGAAGAAATAGTCTTGTTGGGTTTGTCAATTTGGACCACTCTTCAAACATTTTGCGAGTACAAGTCCCAGGTATTGGAGAAGTAAATAAATTTTGATTTGATTTTATTTTGTCATGGAAAATAATATGTCCAAACCTAAGATTTAATAAATTGGTCATGCAAATTAAGGAAAAGAGAGATCATCTATAAATGTTTACAAAGACTTACAATGAATGTAACTCGATTTGAGGATTTGATGCTCGCGTCGTACTCAAATACTTTTTCACGAAATCTCCAAGATTATTGAAATCCGTAACCGTTGCTTTAGGATGAAAGGAATCTTTTGAAAAGCTAATGTTGTTAATAAATTAGACGTGTCATTATAAAATAATAAGAAATAAATAATCATTATAAATAATACCTATCGCTTTCATATAACATATGTAGCTGATCTTGAATATTTGGTCTAATACCCTATCAAATGTGATACTATTGGTCAGAGCATTAAATGGATGATATTTCATAAATATAGTTGGTGGATACAAGAATTGATTACGATACTATCCATGTTATTTCTTCATACCATTGTTGAAACCGGATCAAGACGGTGCCAATGCATATTTCTATGGTATACAGGTAATGTCACCACATCATGAACAGGCAGAAAAGAATACTCATTGATTTCTTGTTTATTACTACATAAGACCAAGTGATTTTCATTTTCATCGGGCTATAAAGTAATGTGAGGTGGCTTTAATGAGTCATTTTATAAACATATGGGGGGTGTCAGTAGAAACCAAGCAAATTGTTTCTAATTAAATTTTTTTAAAATTTTAAAGTAAAATATCTCAACAATTATTAAACCAAACTTGATAAATTTTTATTTTATTTTAATTCTATATAGTTATAGAATTAAAATAAAAAAAAATTTACCAAGTTTGGTTTAATAATTGTTGAGATATTTTACTTTAAAATTTTAAAAAAATTTAATTAGAAACAATTTGCTTGGTTTCTACTGACACCCCCCCATATCGAAACAAATTCTTTCCTTTTACCTTTTTCCAGGCAATATTGAGTAATCTTTGTGCTTTCCTAATGTTTTGCAAGGTCTGCCCATAAATAACTATCTGAATCAAAAACAATATAATTTAACAATAAATGTTAAAGCATAAATAACAAGAGTAGCCCTCGCAAAATAGACACCTGATTTTTCTGACCAAGCTCAATAAATGATCCCGATGATCTACAAATATCTTGTACATAAGGCATCATTTCTTGTAAACTTTTACCTTCGTCCTTGATATTAGGAGGGAGATCAGCAGTGGTTGATGTATATGACTTTAATGTAAAATAAATAGAACAGTATTAAATGCCGTTTTTTACCACACGAATAATAAATGAAAATCATTTAAATACAGTTAATTTTGCAATGATATCTTTAGCTTTATGGACGTCTTTTTCAAGTCCTGAAATTTTATATGAAAATGTATTAAGATCGATGTCAATTTTCACATTTGCCTGGGTTTCTAGCCACTTCAAGGATTCACCCTCTGAAATTGAATATATTGTTTAATCCCAATGTAGTAAATGAGACAAAAAAATAACATTATATAATGTAACTAACTATTAACCACCTGAGCCGAGGATAAAAAAGATATCCATGGGCCTGGATTGCACAACTAAATCATACATATAATTAAATTAAGAAATAAATTGTTTTGGTGCAAATATTAAAACTTCGTATTTGTAACATACTGACTTTCGTTTAAAAACGTTGATATTTTCCATATATTATTGATAATATGCTTAATCAATACGTTTTTTGTGCCTTTTACATGTTGCTCAACTACTGTACCATCATGATTTTTAACATATTCTTGAAGTTGCTGTAATACAAAACCATTACGGATTCGTTTAAATAGTTTATCATATTCTTCAACACTCAGTGTTGTTTTACTTGGTTTATAAATGTCAATGTCTTTCCAGTTACCCGTTGATTCAGGTTGTTTCAAAGATAACCCTTTAGCCAAAGACTTGTTTTTCCAGAAATCTCCAAGTAATGTTTTTGACATTTTGGTTACCTCTTCCGTACTTTGTGTTTCATTCGACGTACAGTTGTTAGGCGAAACCACTTTAACCACTTTATTTAATGACGAACGAAACCTAAAACTGACGAAAGAAAGACGAAACCTTTGACGAAATGACGAAATCCTGCCGAAAGAAGAAAACTTTAAAACCCTAATGAAGGATGAATCCCTATGAAAAATAGATGGTTGAACTATAATCGGTAGACGAAAACATTTTTTCATGATGCCGGAAGTTGAAATTAAAATCTAAATGAATGAAAACTATAAAAATTTATCTTTTCAGTATCGTACTTAGAGTTTATACTAGTTTTCGTAAAATTGATCTCAATCTAACCCTAATTCTCAAAATTCCGGTCGACATTAAGACATAAAATTATACGCTGAGCCTACTGCGTCACCCAAAAGTTTTGAGCGTCACGTGATGAATACATCGAGCACTAAAAAATCATGTAACTTAATAAAAAAATTTAGACTGACAAAATAATAACGATAAGAAATAAATTAATCATTTTATTTATTTCAAATAACTCAATAAAAATAATATTTATTACAGCCAGAAAGTATTATGATTACGGTTTTTCTAAGTATTGTAATATTCCATTGCCTTTTAATTTATGCAACGGCACAAAGTTTTTATTAATACTATCGAGCCATTTGTTACTATTTGTTTTTTCTTCAATAATTTTTATTTCGATTTTCATTCTTTTTTCGGTTGATGTTAGGGAATTTGGTTACGAAATTAACATATACAGTAAAGAATCGAAGAAAAAAAAATCAATTATGTTAATATTTCTGTATTTAGTAAATAATCAATGTCGAAACTTTTTTTGGTGGCGATTTTACCCTGGTCTCTTATTTTGGGATCATATTAAAAATCCCGCGCGAGCTCTAAAAAATTTTTCGCGTCACGCGCGGGATCCTGCGCGTGCCCATCTCTACAACCAATCAAATGAATGTCCTCAAATACATAAATAGTGCGTTTTTGATTCTCATCAATGTTGTTTTGCAAGGATAATTGCGTGGATTCTTTCCGAGATGATACCGATGTTAACAATGGTTTCAACAATTGGCTTCAGAAAAAAAAATATTAAGTTGAAAGAAATTCAAAATGAGGTATGTATGTTTTTATTAGTAGTTAAACCGGGCTACTTTTGTGATGCCACCTGATGGCTCTCGCTGGTTCGATTGCCTGAGTTAAATGGTAAGGGTGGTTTATTCTATGCACACAAATGAATAGTCTAGTAATAGTTTGTTTTTGTGATGCCACCTAAGCTATCTGCAAGGGTGGCTCTCAGTGGATTGAATACCTGAGAAAGTGTTTGGTGAGGGTAATTCGTTCTACGCATACAAAAACAATCTACTGAAATTTCTTTGAATGATTCTAGAAGAGGAATTAGTAAAGAAACTTATGTTTGCTATACTATGAAAATATTACTACTGAATAAACTTGTTATTAATTAACTTTTTTTTAAGAATATAAAGAATCAAGAACTATATGTTAGTAAAAAATGCAAGTATAGTAGCAGTGATAAGTTTTAGCTAAGATTTTTTTTTTTTTTTTTTTTTTTTTTTTAAACTTAAGCAGTCACGCTAGTACTTTATTAAGATTCTTGAAATTACTTCTGCAATTACATAGATTTATCTAACAATTAAGTTTAGTATCACCTGACCACCACAGAGTACCTAAGTGCAACCTGTCACATTACTTTAAACAGAAGTAGGCTACTTGTCTGACTATTTAAAGTCTGTAATGAAAAGGTCTTCTCCCTTTCATGACAAGCTCCAACATTGTTTTCCTAGTTTCTTTATTAATTCTATTCTTTTTCTTTTACACTTGGTTCTTTTTTTTTTTAATCTTTTATTAATTTGCTTTTTCTTTCTTCTTTGGATTCTTCTTTTTTATTTCCTTTTTCTTTATTTTGGTTGTTATGTTTTTTTTTTCTTCTATTCATTGACTTTTTTACATTGTATTTTTTAAACTTGTTCATAGAATATGTTTCATGTTGTCTTTATCATTGTTTCAATAAACTACTGTCTTATTTTTGTATTTAGGAGTTGTGTTAGTCTGTCTTATGTCTTTTTTAGGATTAAGTTTTTGATTAAAGTTTCTTTCATCTCTATTTATTTTACTTCATTTTTTCCAAAGAGCATTATATATAGTATATATAATGGGATATAGGTTTTTTCTTCTTCTTTTAATCCTTTCCAGACTATTATGATAGTTACTTTTTGGATTCATTTCCAAAGATTCTGTTGTCTTTTATATGATGCTAGATATGACTGTGTTTCTTTAATTTTATCTTGACAAACTTGGCACTCTGTTGTTGTATATATATTTAGTCTTCTTCTATTAAGTTCTTTTAGAGTTGGAAGTTTATCTATCATATATTTTATAAATGTATATCTTCTTGTACTATTTCTTCTCATTATATAATACACTCCTTTAATCATTTTTAATCTTTTTCAAAATTATATCTAGTCATAAATTATAATTTCTGTTTTCAGTTTTAACTTTCTGATTATATTTGTTACTTTCTATTCTGTTTCTAATCTTGTATTTGTTACTAATTTATATAACAATCTCATTGGTATATTAGTTCATTTGTTTTCCTACTCTAGTCAGTACTCTATCTCTTTACAACTAACTTTCTTTATTTGTATTACTTTCTTACTTATTATTCTTTTTTTTGCAAGATTATTAGTTTTGTCATTCCATTTGTTCTTACTATAACTTTTAACTTTTACTAATTCTATCTGTATACTTTTTATATTGATAAGATCTATGATCTTCATTATCTATATCATATTTTTCTTCTTAAGAATTTTTGTTCTATCTATTTGCTCTAAACCTTTACTAATATTTCTTATTGCAGTATTACTGTCTATATATACTTCTACTTGTTTCTCTCTTAGTATTGTTAGGATTGCTGTCTATAGTGTTACTAATTCTGTTATTGTTAATATCATTCATCCTTCTAGTCCTAATAATGTTTCTTCTTCTGATCAGTTTTGTATTTTATTTGTTTGAATCTATCCTATACTCATGCTTCTGTCTTGTGTTTTTTCTTTGGTTTTTACATTTACAATACCATCTGTATATATAATATATTTGTCTTTGTTTCTTAATAGGTTTCTTCTTAGTATCTTTAGAATTTCTTGTTTGATATTCTTATTTAGTTTCTGTCACTTGATTATCTCTATTTCTAACTCTTCTACCATTATTAGTCCTTCAAGTTTTTGTTTACTATCTTTCAAACTTTCTGTTTTTACTTTTCTTATCAACTGGTCTATAGCTATCTTGATCTTGCTATTTCTCTTTTCTATCGATGTGTCAGTGATTACTCTAATCTTATTGTTTATTCTTATCCATTACCAACAACTATTTTCTTTTTGTTTTTCTTCTTCTGTATATCTATTACATTTACTAATTTCTGTTACTATTTTATTCTCTTTATTTTACATTTGCCAATATTCTAATATGCCTTTTTTTTTTCTTCTTTATTATCTTTTCTAATTGTCTATTACCTTGTGTATTATATATTATCTACTTTTTTCTTCTTTTATCTTTTAATATGATTTTTCATATTATTTTTATCACTTGGGTATTTTGCTTGTTTGTCTTAAAGTGTTCTTTGATTTTTCTATTTGTTGACTCTTCGAGCACTTTGGACTTTATTTCTTTAAACTATTCTGCTTTTTTGACTTTACTTAAACATCCACAAAAGTTTTTAAATTGTTGCTATATAACTAGCTTCTTAACTTTTATATTAAGCAGTTGGTTTAGATAGATTAGATTTGCTTCATTTATCTCTATTTCATTTCTTTTTCACAAATGTGTTTTTAACAGTTCTCATATTTTAGTACTATATCTAAATATTTTTTATAAGTTACTTTCTGTCCTTATGCTTATTTCTAGTTCTCTTGCTTTTATTACTATCAGACATGTTAAGTTGTTCTTTCAACACATTTTGTTAGCTAGTATTTCTTCTAACTTTCAAACATCTTCTGTCAAATCTGTTCTTTGATAATCTTATATTATTCTTAGTTTCATTAACTGATCTAGGCTATCTTGTTTGTTCAATCTTAACAGCAAGTCATTCACTTACTTCATTAATAGCTTTTGTTGTAATGTTCTACATTTACTAAGATCTTTATATTCTATTATACAATTTTCTAATGTTCTTTATAAATTGTTTTTTTGCTTTGCTAAACATATTATTGTTTAATGTATTTCATATATTCTCTTTTCTAAAATTTTAGTTAATTGAAGCATGTAGCTTAGTTTTAGAATTATTACTATATTGTTTATATATGTGATCTGGCTTGTTGTTATCTTTTTGTATTTGAAGTCTTTTATTATCTAATTAACTATTCCTTTAGTTTTTCTTTTAACTAATACTTCTTGCATTCTGTTATTTAGCTATATTTCTAGTAACTGAACAATTTTGTTTCTTGGCTCTTTTCTTACATTACTTTTGCCAAAAGCTACTTCTCTTTCTTTTCTTTTAACCTTTGTGTTTATCACTAGTAGCTTTGATTTTGATTCATTAATTTCTATATTACTCATTTTAAAAAATTTCTTAGCTACTTTTAGAATCTTCAATAACTAGCCTTTGCTATTTGCAATCTATGTTATACATATCATCTATATATGCAATTGCTGCTTGGCAGAATTTTGTAACATTATTACATTGTATTTTTTCTTTAATTTGTTGTTCAACTATATATCCTAGACTTTTATTTTCTTGTACTCTCTCTAACAATGAATTATAGAAGAGGCACCATATTAATAGTTATATTACTTTATCTTAATCTATTCTATCTTTTGCTATTACTTCTTCTGTTAAGCCATAAGCTATAATTATCCTTAGTTGTCTTTTGTAAAAAAGATTTAAGATGTATTTTATCATTCTTCTAGGAATTTTGACTTTTTGCAATACTATTTTAAAACTTTTAAGTAGAACTAAGTCAAATGCTTTCTTTATATCTTGTAGAAGAATTCATACTTCTTTGTTTTTTTTTTTTGTCTCTTCTATTATCATATTAAGGATATGCACTGGTTGCTTTGTTGAGTTTCCTGGTAGATCTGCATAGTTTGGTCCCTTAAGTACTTCTCTTTTTATAAACACTTTGGCAAGCCTTTTTGTTATTATCTTTGTTATTACTTTTCTAAATATTTTGATTAGAGCTATTAAGTAGATATTGTTTAAGCTGTATCCCTATTCTATGTCTTTTGATATTAGATAAACTTGTGCAATTTTCTACTTGGTTGGTATCTTTCCTCTCTTTAAGCAAAGATTAGCAAAGCTCTAAAGGCTTTCTGTGTTTTTTTTCCTATTTGTTTGATTAGTATGTAGCTTATACCAGATATGCCTAAAGCTGTTTCTATTTTAAGTTTTCTCAATATTTCTTCTTATTCTTTTTCTTTAATGCTTTCTTCTAATTCCATATACTATTTCTCTTTAATGTATTCTTGTAGCTTATAAACTTTTTTTCACCTTTCTGATATTTCTTTTAGTTTTGCATCTCTTATTCTGAATTGTTTCTTGTAATGTTCTGCTACATCAATCTTAACTAACTCTGGTTCTACTATTAAGTTCATCAGTTCTTCTTGTTTAATAAATCTGTCAAATGTTATCTTTTTGTAGAGTTTGTTTAACAGACTGGCTATCATTTTTCCTTGATCTATTTTAATCATTTTACATTTTTTGTCTATGTTTTCTTCTATTTGTCTTCTTTGATCTTGTTCCTATTCTTTTCTTTTTTTCTTCTGTAACAGTTTCTGCCAACCTTTCATGTCTTCTATCTAGGCACTTGACCATTGCCTGTGTAATTTTGGCAGTCTTGTACCTTCCTTTCCTTCTATTATTTATAGTTTCTTATTTATTTCAGTTCTTTCTTCTTTTGTTACTTTCTAACCTTCTCTTGTTTTTGTATGTTTAATCAATCTTTGTAGCTCTATAATGTTCTTGGTATTTCTTCTTTTAATTGTTTTTTTTATTTGTTAGTATGTTGTATATCTTTTTCTTAAGCAGATGCTTATTAGCTGTTATAATGATTACCTCTTCTAATATATCTCATATGCTGTTTATATTATTTCTTTTTTTTCTTTAGATGTTCTTTAGCACCTTCTTGACTTCTAATCATTTCTGCAACTCTTGTGTATACTTTTTCTAGTTTTCTTCTTTTGCTTAGTCATATAGATATACTGTTCTTGATTATCTTTTTCTTTTAATTTCGGCTTTATTATTTCTTATCATCATATGTTTAATCTATATTTCTGTTTTTATTATTTTATGATTGTTTTCAGTAATTCTCTCTGCATCTTCAATTTTAGCCTTCTGTAGACCTGAGACCAGTTCCTTTAATATCCATATATAATCAATTCTTGTTGCTGCTTCTCTATTTAACTACATAAATTCTTAACTTGTTAGATGCATTTCTCTGTAACTATTGCTAAAATTTTGCTTTTTTATCTAATTAAAGATTGGCAATCTCTTGAAGTTTGCTGCTTGTAAATGTTGTCTGTTCAATACATTATTTGTTATATAGTTAAAATCATCTAGAATAACTATTTGTGTCTGTCTCTTTTTTTTGGTAACTATTTCTACTATTTTTTGTTAAATGCTTTTCCCTATTGCCTTGTTACTCGGTAATATATAAACTCCTAAAACTATTAACTCCAATTGCTTGAAGTATAGTATAAGCTTTATCATATATTTATTTATCTTTTTGACTGCACCTATATGCTTTTCTTATTGTTTATTAATCATAATATCTATATCTGATCTCTTCTTTTTGTTTTTTGCTGCACTTGACCAAAATCCTATATATTTTCTATTTACTGTCTGCATTAAGAATTTTTCTTCTTTTTCTATAAGATTTGTTTCTGTAATACTTAGTATTGTAATTTCTTCTTCTTCTGCCCAGCTCAACAGATTATCAAATTTCTATTCTTTGATTTTGAGTTCATTAACATTGTGACATGCTATTTTAATCTAATTTTTTTTCTTTTTTCCATCTTTTTTTTAGTTGTTTTTGTACTGTCTTTGCTGTTTCTTCTTTTTATTTTTCTTTTTTCTTCTATTTTATTCTTCTTTTAGATAAGAATGTGTTTTTCCTTTTCTGTTCTTGAAACTTCTCTTTTTATCTTGTAAGAACTCTCCTATCTTCTCATTCATATTCATAAATTTAACTAAGGTGCCTTTAGGAGTAATTGGCTATGCCTTCTCTTATCAAGTTACTTACTTTCTCTAATTTTTTTAGTCTTTCTAAGATTCAGCCTAGCATATCTTTTATATATGTGTTCTTTTCTTGCTGATGCATTTTATTTTTCTTTTCTTTTTTCTCTTGGCTTTCTTCTTTCTCATTATCTATGCTTTTATATCTTCTTTGGTTTTTAATATTATGTCTTAGGCTGTTATTTTCTTTTTTTATTATTTGAACTTTTGATTTCAAATCTCTCTAATTGTCTTTCCTGTTTATATATGTTCTGTTCCATTAATTTCTTTCTCTCTTTTCATCTTTTTTTATATCAGAAATTTGACTTAATCTATTCCAACTTCTTTCTCTTCTATCTTTGAAATTTTCTTTTTTTTTTGACTTTCTCTTCCTTTCATTAACTCAGTATACTCAAAAATTGTTGTACATGATTGGTTTTGATTGTACTGTCTTTATGTCTTTCTTTGTTGTGAATATAATTAATGTTGTTCTTTTTTGGTTCTCATTTCAGTTTGGTGGGATATATACTGACTTTGCTTCTTTACTTCTCAAGCATTGTAATAATAAGCCTTCTGAAGCATTTCCAGATAGCTTTGTTAGTTTGGCTGTATGTTTTATTTGTTCTTCTCTTGCTTTATAGTCTTCTCTTCTTCTTGTCACTCTCACCAACTTATTATTATCTGCTGGCAATAATCATAGAATATTTTTTTTTTCTATGTTTTGTGTTTGTATTACTGCTAAAGCCTTATACTTGAACTTTTTGCTGCATATTATCTGCACATCTTTGATTTTTCAGCAAATATATTCTACTTTTTTTTTGTTTATATTAACTGGTAGATTTTATATTGTTAGGTAAGTTACATTGCTAATAAGTTTTTTCTCTTCTTTATATTCATTATTGTTTGGTTCTTTTCTGTTAATACCTTCTTTGACTTTCTCTTTTCTAAAACTTGGTATATGTTTTCTTTATTTTGTTGTTTTTTCCTGTATTCTTTGATTTTTTTTTTTTTTTTTTTTTTCTTTTCTTTATCTTTTAGTATTATCTTGTACCAATTACTCTTTTCTGCTAATTCTTTATATGGCTTCATCTCTGTTATACTTATAGTTAAAGATTATTTCTATTCAAAGATTTCTTTTCTTGAAAACTTTATTGATGTCTTTCACATATATATTATTCTTTAAAGACTATCTAATAAACTTTATATGCTCTTCTTCTATTTCTTCAAGAACATCATATACTGGTATATTGGTGATTAGACTGTTGTTTTAATCACAATTTCTTTTACTTGGTGCCTATATACTTTGTTTCAATGCTATTCCTACAATGTTGATTTTTTTCTCTGTTTCTTGTTTTTTTCTTTTGTCTTTTTTTTTTCTTCTAGTATGTTTTGTCTTGACTGCTTATCATTTATTTCTATATCTTCTTGTTTGATTATTCTTTCTTGTTCTTTGATTTTTTGTTTCTGAATAGAAAATCTCAATAAAACTTTGTTATTAACTTCTATACTTACTTCTATCTCTTTTTCTTTTTGCATTATATTAGCTCTTTTTTGTTGTCTTTTTATATTTTTAAGTTTTTTCTCTGCAGTTCTCTTATTTTCTTGTTTCTGTCTAATGTTTTCTTTTTGATTTGTCTTTTCTATTTCTTGTTTTTTATTGTGATCATATTGAGTTTGTTTCTTTTTTGCATCTTAACTTTTTATAGTCATGTCTAGCTTCTTTTCAGGTTATTTTTCTTCAGCTCTTCTTAATATTTCTCTTGTTAATTATAAAAGAGCTACCTTATATAGGTCTTGCTCTATTAACATTACTATGATTATGTCTTCTCTATCTTGTACTGCATATGTTTTGCCTGCCTCATTAAAAAAAAACTTTGTTATACATACTATTCATTGCCCAGTATGCTCTTTTTATAAAAATGATTTGCAGACTCTCTCTATATTTTTGTAATATGCTTTTGTTCATTTTGCAACTTATTTTAGAATGTTCTATTACATGATTTTGTTATATTCTGTTTACCTGTTGTTCTATCGATGTTTTGTTTATACTATTTGTTTTACTATTCTATATGTATCTGTTTTGCCTAATCTATTATGTGTTACTTGTATAATGTAAACAGATCAATGTACAAGGTCAATAGCAATTCTTACAATTTCTGTTTGCTTGCTAAATTTTTCAAAGAAACTTGATTTTCCTCTATGGTTGTTTTGCTAGTGTCAGCAATACTTCCTATTACTAAGCCTATTTAGTGTTCTTCTTGTTGCTGTTTTTTTTTCTTAGTGTTGTTTGTAATCTTTCTTATTGCTGATTATGCAGAAAGTTTGTTTTCTTTTTCACTGATTTTGTGTTCAAGTGATCATCAGAGAGAGTTGTTGATTTTATTTTAGCTAAGTTTTGTTTAATGTATTTAGTTTTATATATTAATATTTATTTATTATATTTAAAAATTTTATTAAAAATAAAGGATTATATATTGATTTTTTCAAAATCTAGAACTTTATTATTAAAAAAAAATTCAGAATTAAAATTAATAAAATGTTAATAAAATGTTAATAAAAATAATTAAACATAAAGAAGTAAAAAAAATTAAAATAATTAAGAAAAAATAGCAATCAAAAAAAGACAAATACTAAAATACAAGAGCTTAAAAAAATAATAAAAAAATATAAAAGATTTAAAAATATTTGCAATATAAAAGATATATTAAATCTGTTTGATTTTTTTTTTTTTTTTAACTTTTTGGCAGCCTTGCCAAAATTCTTTATTAAGAGAATTGCATATATAATTATACAAATATTAGCTTAATTTTTAGGTTTGACATTCTCTAGCTATTATGTTAGTGCTCAGAGGCAATCTGCTGCACTAAAATGAGTTTACACTTACTACTAAAAGACTATTTAGGCTAGTCTTTGAGGCTATTCTAGTAAGGCCTCTTGTTATTACTAATTAATTTTCTAACTGTATTCCTCTATATGTTTTCTATGTTTTCATTTTCTGTTTTCTTTTTTTTCTTTATATCTTTAAGTTTTTATTTCTTGATCTTAGTAAAACTTTGTGCAATACTTTGCTTTGTTATTCTACTGCTTTATTTTTGTTTCTTTTCTTTTTTATACTAATTTCTTGACTTTTCTCTTATTCAGATACTTTATTGCATCTTTCTTTTCAAATTTTTTCATAAAACTCATTTTATATAATATCTACTATACTCATTAGAAAATTTTTTGTTTTTTGTACTGAGATCAAAATATTTTGTACTCTCTTCACTAACTTCTCTTGTAGAAGATCTTTAATAAACTTTTTCTTACTTCTGCACCTTCTTCTTCTGGTTGGTTCCAAATTGTTTCTTTTAGCTGTATTTGAATGTTACTTTTTTTTTTTCTTCTGAAAATATACTTCATGCTATTGGTATTGTCAATGTTTCTGTCTTTATCTAATAGTTTTTATAAAAGAAGCATGTTGCTAAATGGTTTTGGTCTTCTTTTTTTCCTTCTTTGCAAACTATACAATTTGCATCTGCATACAGGTCTGGTCATCTTATTACTAATTTCTTAACTATAGTCACTTTTTCTTATATGCATTTAAAGAATATACTTAGTCTTTTACTTCTTGCAGTTGAGATATATTTTGTTTCATTCTAATTCTTGATCTTTTTTTATAATAGTATCTAGCAATGCTTATTTTATTCTCTTTCTGGTTTTAGTTTTTTAATTGCTAATACATAACTCAATCTGCATTGTTTTTGATATTAAAAACTTTTTTAACAAAGTCTCATGTTGAGTTTTCTACTATTTTGTTTTTCTAAAAAAGTATTACATTAGATCTTAAGACAGGTTCTTCTATAATTTCATTCTTATTTTATATATTTGCTCCTCTTTTTGCTACACTATCTGCTCTGCTATTCTACCTATTATTACTATGTTCTTTTATTTTTACTAACTCTAAATCTAATTTCTTTGCTCATATTGTATCTTTTATATTAATAACTAAGTTATAATTTTTTCTTTTCATTCTTTTTTTTGTCATTATATATTATATATTATTATGTATACTTGTTATAACTGTTGCACTATTTGTGTATCTTTTAATTTTGCTTTTGCTTGGTACTATAATAACTATATACCAAATAGTTAGCAACTCTGTTTTTGTTAAAGAAAGCTATCTTCTAGTTCCAATGGCATCTTTATTTATTACATACTTTTTTTTATTATTTACTTGCACTTAACCAGTTTTTATATAGTCTGAATTTTAATTTTCTTTTTTTGCTTTTACTAATGATCTGTTTATATAAAAAATCAATTTCTCTTGTTTGACATTGTTCTCTTTAATATGTTTATATTTTTCTACTAATAACTCTGTAATACTATTACCAATTTTTTGTTTCTTAATTATTTCAATATCACTGTTTTCTATACAAATCTCTTTTAAATGTCTTTTAGAGTTTGAGATCTTGTAATTATTTTTTCTTACAATAAAATCTAATATATCTGTATTAATTTCTAGTTGTCAGACATCTTTTTTTATTTGTGTATCTTATAATCATTCTATAGATTTTCTAATTTTTGTATTTTTTTTTATAACTATTATCAGTACTGTTATTTTTATGTTTGTAGTCTCTATATTTTTCTATTATTGTTTTTTGTCTTTTTGGTTGAAAAATTGCCTTTCAGTGTTCGATTTGTACTATTTTAGACATTCTAGCTACTACTTTTCCTATTAGTACTTTTTCTTTCTTATAGAATAATGTATTGTTTATAACCACCCAATTTTTTTGTCTTGCATCATTTAATAATTCTTCTACTTGTGTTTTAATTCTTACTTTGTTTGAAGTTGCAATTTTAAATTCTGGCTTTACTATCTTGCAGCTTGGCTCTTCTATTATTTTCATTTCTAGAACTTTGAACTACTTCACTGATCTACCTTTGGCATTGCCTCTTTTTAGGAAACTTAATTGCTGATATATAATCATTTTGTTTCTTTTTTTGTCAATTAACTGATACATAAACATAATATCTAACTCTTTTAATCTATATATGACTATTGGTGTAAAATTTCCTTCTAAAATTTCATATATTCTTGTGCTTTTCTTATTAAAATTTGGGCTTTTATAATTAAAGTTCAAAACTAATTGTAGTTTTTTTGCTTTTAGCATTATTAAACATACCAAATTGTTTTTTTACAGCTTTTTGCTTGCTCTAGGAATATTTTCTTGCCACATGTTTTTAGATGCTCCTATTAAATAAAAATCATCTTTTATTCTTATATTGGTTACTGCTTCTTCTGTATCTGCTGTATTAAGTCAATTATATAAACTAGTAATTTGCTTAAGCAGTAACTGGTCTTATAATGAGTTAAGATTATCCAAGTTTCTGTGATACATTATGCTATTTCTTACAAATTATGTGATTTTTTTTTTTTTTTTGCCAGACCATTTATTAGTGTATGTATGTTGATTATTGTGTTTTTTGATAATCTTGTTGTTTGTAATATGTAGATCAACTTGGGTATAATGCACATATTGTTAATATATGATATTTGACTAATCATTAGCTTTTTTGGATTTAAACCTCTTATAAATGTTTGTATTATTTCTTTAGCTCTTGACTTTATCATTAATTTTTTAAGTTTGCAATTTAGCCAAATTTCTAGAAATCATATGATTTTATTTTTGCTCACTTTCTGGATTTACTCTTTGCCAAAAAAAATTGTTTTATTTTTCTTTTCTTCTTTAATGTTTATCATAATAAGTTTGAATTTTTTTTTATTAATTTGTATATCATTTAAATTAAAGAAATTTTCTGCTATTTTAATAATTTTTTCTATTTGCCTTTTACTTGATGCAACTCGTATTGTATCATCTGCATATGCTACTACAACTTGTCTTCATTTTTTTTCTTTTTGCATCATAGTCTCTATGCTAATATTGTATAAAGTATACAATATATAGCCTAGACTTGAGTTACTTTGAATTCTTTCTAATAATGAGTCATAGAATAATCTTTATACTAAAAGTGAGATTACTTCAACTTGTTTGATATCATCTTTAATTGCAAAGGCTTCTGTTGTTTATAAGTCTGTAATAATTTTTGATTGTTGATTTTCAAACAAATTTAAAATAAAGATACTTGCTATTTTTAGCATTTTAAATCTTTTAAGTACTAAATCTAATGCTACTAATAATACTGAATCAAAAGCTTTTTTTATATCTTGTAAAACTAACCAAAGTTCTTTTTTGTTATCTTTTGTATTTTTCATTATTGCATTAATAATATATACTGGCTCTTCTGTTAATCTGTCTGGCAGCTCTACAAAGTTTGGTTCTTTTAATATATTTTTCTTACAAAATATTTGTATTAATCTTTTAGTAAATATTTTGGTTATACATTTTCACAAGATTTCTAGCAATGCTATTAGTCTTACATTGCTCAGATTATATTGCCAATCTAAGTTTTTTGGTATTGGGTAAATTTGTAACAACTTTCATTTTCTGGATATTAACTCTATTTTAATACATATTTCTGCCAGCCTTCTAAAGATTTTTTGAGTCTAATTGCTAGCCACTTTGATTAGCATGTAAGTAATTCCTAACATACCTGAGGCTGTATTATTTTTAAGTTTTAATAACATTTTAAGTTATTTTTCTTCTATAATATCATGATTTAGCTGTTTGTATCAAATTTTATTAATTTCCTCTTTTGGCTAATATATTTTCTTATACCTGTTTTTAATCTTATAGCTTTGAAAGTTTTGTGTTCTGAATTGTTGCTAAAAATGCTTTTTGATCTTTTCAAGCACTTCTTGTAGATTTGTATTAGCTTTTTATTCAAGTCTTTTAGCTCAACAAGTTTGTCTATTCTTATTTTATTTAATAGTTTGTCCAATAGACTCATTAACATTCTTTCTTGTTTGTTATTGATTATTTGATATCTTCTTTCAATGTTTTATTCTATTTCTTTTAGCCTTTGTTTTTCTATCTCTTTTGCTTTTTTTTTATACAGAATCTTTTACCAGTTATATATATTAAAGATTATTTCTTGTCTATATCTCTGTAATTTTTTTTATGCTAGTTTTATGTTGCTTGTTTATATATTCTGCTATAACATTAAAGTCTTCTATATTTTCTAAAATCAAATCTAATTTGACATTTTTCTTTTCTAAGCTAATTCATCTTTCTAGCTATAATAATACTTTAGTTATTTCAGATTTCTTTGCTTTATTGTTTTTTTTGTTCTTAGTAGTATTTAGATCTTTTTTCTTCAGTATTGTCTTTTTTGCTGCTTCTAATATACTTCTACTTATAACTTCTCATATTTCATTTAAGTCTTCTTTAGACTTTTCTGTATGTTCTAACCTACTTTTTTTTATTCTTTGTACTAGATTTTTATTTTTAAGCATTCTGTCTACATCTTTTCTATATTTTTTCTAATTCTTTTTTGTGCTTTTTTATATAAAAAAATTGTTCAATATTGTTCTAACTTCTTGAGTTTTGACACTTTGTATCATACAGTTATGTAATTTAATTCTAATCTTGCAACTACTGCACTATGGTTACTATTTGTACAATTAGACATATCTTGAATCTCTGCATTGATGAGTTACTTGCAAGCTCTTCTGTCATTCAAATTTGGTCAATTCTTGTACTAGATTCTTTATTTATTTATAAAAATTCCTTACTTCTTAGATTTCCTATTCTGAAAGAGTCTTTAAAATCCTGACTGATTAGTTATTTTAGAATTAGTTTTTTTAAAAAAAGCTGTATTTTAAAATGCTAAACCTATCTAGCTTTGAATCAACAATGCAGTTTAAGTCACTTATAATTACTATTTGTGTTTGGTAAGTTCTTCTAATATATCTTTCTATAATTGCTCTTTGAATTTTTCTTTGTTCTTCTTTGTTGTTAAGTGGCATATATATTATTGTAACTATAAGTTCTAGTTGCTTGAATATAAAGTTTGCTACTATCATATATTTGTTAATTTTATCTATTTGTCCAAGTTGTCTCTTCTATCTTTCTTCTACTAGTATTTCAACTCCTAAGGCTTTTTTTTTTTGATGCATTTAAATCTGACCATAAACTTCTATATTTGTTCAGATCTTTTGTAATAAAAAAATCTTCTTTTTTGCTAATATTTGTTTCTACCAAATTTAGTATATCAATCTTATTGTTCAAAACTCATTTATATATTAATTCTATTTTGTGGCTGTTACTTTTTATTCTATTAATATTGTGGTATGCAGTGTTTAGTTTCAAATTTCTTTTTCTAATTGACTCTATTAGTGATGCTTCTTTGTATATTAATTTTTGGTCAAAGAGAAATTTTTTACTATTTTTTAATATTTTTGAAGCATCTATTCTCTCTGTACTCTGGTTCTTTGATTCAACTGAAGTGCTTTTCAAGAGCTATAGGCAGGATTTACCTGCTTATTATCTAAACTGTTAAGTTTCTTTAATATTTCTTGCAATATGTTTTGATACTTTTAAATTTATTGTATAATTGATGTTTCTTTTTTTCTTTTTTTTGTTTTTCTTTCTTTCTTTTATTTACTTTAGATTTAATCACCTTTGGCTTCTCATTTTCAAAGTTATAAATGTTGAAAAAAACTTAATCTTCTTTCTTTTTTTTTATCATAATACACTTCTGTATTTTTTTGGTTTGGTTTACTTGGCTCTATTTCTTCTTTTTTTAATGCTTGTTTTTCTTCATATCAAGACAACTTGTTGTGATAATAAAATGCTTTTTTTTTACCTTTTGGCACTCTTCTTCAGATTTAAAGTATACAAAGACTATACTTCTTTTGTTACTACTACTGTTGTTTAGTATAAATAATGTCTTAATTTCTAAAAATTTTAGTTGTTTTAACAAGGTTGACTCTAATGCTAATTTTGGAATATCTTGTAATGCTGCCTTGTATTTTTTTCTTTTTTCAAGTATTTCTGAATTGAATCTTCTTGATGTAATTCTACATATTGATTCTTTTTCAAAATGTACTAACTAGCTTAATGCTAGTAGGTTTAGTCTTTGTTGGTTCTAATCTGAGATTTGAACTAATGCAGCTTTTGTCTTTTTTAAAATTTTTTATTTGAGTATTTTTGTTTTTTATAGAAACTTAAACAACATGTTACTCTTCTATATTTTACATTTTTTGGCAAGTTCCAAATTATTAACATTACTGTTAAATTATTTTTTCTTAAGTTGTTTATTTTGTTTTTGTTCTTGCTTTAGCACCTTCTTTTGATTTGAGTTTTTTGATCTGTTTTTAGTAGACTATATAAAATCACTTCTATTTTTAGATGCCTATTTTGATGCATAAATGTCTTTATAGAATTTGTTTTCTGGATTCTTTTTTTTTCTACTAATTTGCTCTTTTTTGTTCTATTATTATGTTTTAGAAGCATTAGTCTTTTTAACTTTTTGTTTCTGAATTATGTATACCACATTCTGTAATTAATAGTACTATTTTATCTTTAATATTTGCTTCATCTAAATTTTTAAGCATTTCTTTTTCTGTTTTGTTTAAGAAAACTTCTGCTTGTTTATTATTTTTGTTATATCTTTTTTTATTTATTATTTCTGTTTCTTTTTCTAAATGTCTTTATTTAAAACTGCTTTCTTGAACTATTAACTATATTACTGATGCTTCTAGCTCTATTTTGTCTTTGTTTTACTGAAATTCACTATCTGCTGCTCTGTTTAATTTTTTTTCTTTTTCTTATTCAAACTATTAATTTTTTTTCTACTATTATTTTCTTTCTTTTTATACAAGTTTCTTGACTTACTAGCTATAACATTAGTAGTTCAAGCTCTATTTTTGTTTTTATATTTTGTACTTTTTTTTTACTAATATATGTCATATCTTGTATGCTGTTTTTATTTTTTTTTCTTTCTTGGTTAATTAAAACCTTTTTCTCTATTGTTGTAATTTTTTCTTTAGCAATATTTCTGCATACTTTTCTATATTTGTCTACTAAAACTCTTATAATATATACCTGTACTATGTTGCTTGCATCTAAGAAGTTTGTTATATTTATATTTATTTTTGCAATATGCTCTTTTTGCTTGTTTAAGCAAGCATACTTTTCTGCTATTGTTTTTGGTTTAGATTATACAAATCTTTAATTTTTGCTATTGCTATTTTTTTTATTAGTTGTTTGTTTAACTTAAATCTAACTTTGTTCTAGAATCTTCTAAACTAATTACTAATCTAATAACTATATATGCTCTCATTTGCAATGCTTTATTTAGTAGTCACATTCTGTATTAGTTGAATGTTTGAACATATATTGCTTTGTTTACCCTAACTTATATAATTGTTTATTATATAGTTTGTTTACATGTTGATTAATCAGCTTTTCAGAGTCACAACTAGTTTTTAATTTTTCTGAAAACTTTTTAAAAATTTTTGAAAAGCCTTTTGATATTTTTGATGAGCCACTTTTCTAAAAAGTTGTTTGAATAAACTTATGCTGTTTCTGAGTTTTCTTTCTTTTTCTTTAATAGCAAAAAAATCTGTTTCTTAGAGTAGTTTTTAAGTAAACTTTGATGTATTCTTTTTTTACTTTTGTAAAATTAAGATTAGCAAAAAGAGTTGTAAATATAATTTTATAATATTTTTTGATTCTGTTTGATTTTAGTTAATGTTTTAATGTTTATTTATTAGTTATTATTATTTATATTAAATATTAAAAAATTTTTTTTTATACTTTATGAAAAAAAATATACTAAAATTATCTTAAATTAATACTAAAAATTTTTCATATTAAATTCTGTATAAAATTATACAGAATTTGACATGAATTTCGTATTACTTCATATGAAATATTTATACAAAAGCCTTTTTATTTATGATTTAAAAGGTATATATTGTGTTAATTTCCATATATAATAAATATAAATTCCATACTTAATAAATATAAGTTCAATAATTATTAGCTAATTCTTTCTGCCGATCTCAATTTTACAAAAGTAAAAAAAAAAATACATCAAGGTTTACTCAAAAACTATTCTAAAAAACAGATTTTTTGCTACTAAAAAAAAAAACTCAGAAACAATATAAGTTTACTAGAACAACTTCTTAGAGAAGCTGCTCATCAAAAATATTAAAAGGTTTTTCGAAAATTTTTGGAAATTTTTAGAAAAATTAAAAACTAGCTGTGACTCTGAAAAGCTGATCAATTAATATATAAACAAATTGCATAGTAAACAATCATGTAATTAGGATAAACAAACAGATAAACAAAGAATACGTGTTCAAATACTCAACCAATACAGAACGTAACTACCAAATAAGGCACTGCAAACAAGAGCATACATAGTTATTAGATTAGTAATTAGTCTAAAAAGTTCTAGAACAAAGTTAGATTAAGTTAAACAAACAATTAATAACAAAATAGCGATAACAAAAATTAAAGATTTGTATAATCTAAATCAAAGAACAATATCAGAAAAGCATGCCTGTCTAAACAAGCAAAAAGAACATATTGCAAAAATAGATATAGATATAGCAAACTTCTTAGGTGCAAACAACCCAGTACAGATATATATTATAAGAGTCTTAGTAAATAAACACAGAGAAGTGTACAGAAATATTGTTAAGAAAAAGATTACAACAATGGAGAAAAAGGTTTTAATTAACTAAGAGAGAAAAGAAAGTAAAAACAGTATGCAAGATGTGATATATGATAGTAAAGAAGAAGTACAAAATATAGAAACAAGAATGGAGCTCAAACCACTAATGTTACATTTAGTAGGTTAGGAGACTTGTGTAAAAAGAAAGAAAATAATAGCAGAAAAAGAATCCAATAGCTCAATAAAAAAAAAAAAAAAAAACTAATTAGCAAGACAGCAGAAAGCAAAGTTCAGCAAAACAAAGACAAAATAGAGCTAGAAGCATTAGTAACACAGTTAATAGTTCAAGAAAGCAATCTTAAACAAAAGTACTTAGAAGAAGAAACAGAAATAGTAAATAAAAAAAGAGATGACAGAGCTAACAAGCAAGCAGAGATTTTATTAAATGAAACAGAAAAAGAAATACTTGAGAATTTAGATAAAGCAAATATTAAAGATAAAATAGTACTGCTAATGACAGAATATGGTATATATAATCCAGGAACAAAGAAGTCATAAAGACTAATGCTTTTAAGATACAACAATAGAATAAAGAAGAGTACATTAGTAGAAGAAAGGAAGAATCCAGAAAGCAGATTCCATGAAGACATTCATGCATCAAGATGGGCACCTAAAGATATAAGTGACTCTATATAGTTAACTAAAAACAGATCAAAAATTCCAAAACAAAAAGAGATGCTAAAGCAAGAACAAAAGCAAAATAAACAATTTAAGAAAGAAACAATCTAACAGTAATATTAACAATTTGGAACTTGTCAAAAGATGCAAAATATGGAAGAGTAACATGGTGTTTAAGTTTTTACAGAAAAACAAGAATACTCGAATAGAGAATTCTAAAAAAGACAAAAGCTACATTAGTTTAAATTACAGGTTGGAACTAGCAAAAAATAAACCCACTAGCAACAAGCTAGTTAGTGCATTTTGAAAAAGGATCAATGTGCAGAATTACATCAGAAAGATTCGATTCAAAGAAACTCGAAAAAAGAAGAAAACACAAGGCAGCATTACAAGATATTCCAAAATTAGCATTAGAGTTAATCTTGTTAAGACAACTAAGACCTTTAGGTGTTAAGACATTATTCATACCAAACAATAGTAATGGTAACAAAAGAAATATAGCCTTTGCATACTTTGAATCTGAAGAAGATTGTCAAAAAGTGAAAGAAAAAAATGCTTTCTATTATCATAACAAGTTGTCTTGATATAAGGGAAAACAGGCATTAAAAAAAGAAAAAATAGAGTTAAATAAACCAGACCAAGAAAACACAGAAGCATATCATGATAAAAAATAAGAAAGAAGACTAAGTTTTTATCAAGACATCTATAACTTTGGTAACGAGAAGCCAAAAATGATTAAACCTGAAGTAAATATATGAAAAAAAAGAAAACAAAAAGCAGAAACAAGAAACAGTACAAAGCAAAAAGAAGAAACATCAATTATATAACGAATTGAAAAGCATCAAAACATATTGCAAGAAATATTAAAGAAGCTTAACAACTTGAACAACAGGCAGATAAATTCTGCCTATAGCTCTTGAAAAGCATCCTAGTTGAATTAAAGAACCAGAATGCAGAGAGAATAGATGCTTCAAAAATAATAGAAAATAACAAAGAAGTTTTTTCTAACTAAGAAGTAATATATAAAAAAGCATTACTATTAGATTTGATTAGAAAAAGCAATTTGGAACTGAACATTGCATGCTATAATATTAATGGAATAAAAAGTAATAATTACAAAATAGAATTAATATATAAATGGGTTTTGGACAACAAAATTAATATACTAGGTTTGGCAAAAACAAATATTAGCAAAAAAGAAGGTTTCTTCATTACAAAAAATCTGAACAAATATAGAAGTTTTTGGTCAAATTCAAGTACAACAAAAAAAAAAGGCTCAGAGGTTGGAATACTAGTGGAAGAAAGATTGGAAAGACATCTTGGGCAAATAGATAGAGTCAATGAATATATGATAGTAGCAAACTTCATATTCAAACAACTGGAACTTATGGTTATA
>CAJVQA010001696.1:0-24442 GCA_910591915.1 Cetraspora pellucida
AATTAAAAACTATATAATTTAAATATTTTTTATAAATTTGTAAATTAATAAGAAAAAATATTTAATTAAAATATAATTTTTTTTTAATCTTTGACTAGTCTTGCTAAGATTTTTCAGTAGTCCTTGCATTTTTTGAACTAATATTCTCAATATACTCCTGAATCTGAACCTCAACCTTACCTAGTCTGTACTTTTAAACTTTTCAGAAGTGACTGTCATACTGATTTCTGCCAGTATCAGAAGTCTTCGCCAAGCTCTATCAAGAACCAGCTATTGCCATAAGTTTATGTAATATCTCTCATTGTCAGACTTTTGGCCTCACATTATGTCTCATGACTTTAGTTATTTCAAATTAAGTTCTAACTCATGTTTATCACTAAGTGGCTTCTCAATCATAGGTCACTTGCTTTTTTTAAAAATAAGTCAGTCTGATGATGTTCTAGGTCTCTAGTGCTGTGATGTTGCAATTTTCTATTTTAGAAATGCATCTTTACAATTGCTATCACTAGAATTTGAACTAGCAACTTTGCAATTTGTAATCTTAGAGAATAACTACTATGCTATTGACCTTAGAGGTTATTAAAATATAATAAATTTATTTTTAAACCTTAAAATTATAGTATATATAATTTTAAAAGTATAGTTATTATATTTAATATTATTAATAAGTTTTTTAATTTACAGTATTTTATAAAATATAATATATTAAAAGTTAGGTTTAGGTCACAGATTATAAGGTAAGTGTGGGTATTGTGGTAAAGTTAACAGTTCTTACTAATAAAAGTTAATAAAAAATACAAGTCATGTTATAAATTTTTTTAGTAATAACATAGATTTCAACTTGCTTTATAATTAAAAAAAAAAAGCTCATTTTTATAATTTTATAGTAGAAATCATTAAGTGGCTTTGATTCTCAATCAAGTAAGGGTATTGTAATGAACCGAAGATCAGCAGATAAAAATGCTGATCAATGATCTTTTTATTACAGTATTACTGTATTACTTTAACATTAATAAGCAGAACCAACAACAGTAATAATGATATGTAGAAGCTTAGTTTTTTTTATCTTTATTTTTAGCATTTACTTTTTTTTTTGTTTTACTTGCGGTTTTAACTTTTTTTGTGTGTTTTCTAACTCATATTTTGCTCACTTCTCTGCAGCAGCCTCCTTTTTTTTCTTTGCATTTTTAGCTTTACTTCTAGCTAATTCTTCCATCTTTTCTAATTCTCATAAAGAGTCATCATTGGTAAGAAGGTGGGTAAAGGGTAATGTCTTTCTTCTTTTTGTAGGCTGGGACTGAAATTCGGTAGTGCCATTAGAGTTTGGTTCTATAGTTTGTGTTTGTTAAGTGACAGGGTATTTAAGAGCCATTTTTAATGAACAGGTACCAGGCCTTTTATACATTTCCAGCTCTTTTTTTACTGAGGTTAAATCTTTTTTTATTGATTCATTTTCTTTTTTTAATGATTCTACCTCATTCTTAAGAGAATTAATTTCTTCTTTCAACAATTTTAATTCTTGAACAGTGGCAGCTCGAGTAGAGTATTTTTGGGTTGGTCGAAGTGAGAATACAATTGCTAGCATTGGTGTTTCTTCCTCAGTTGGTTGAATGGGCTGAAATGAAGGTAATAAATCAGGTTGCTCGGTTGTTAAAGAAGGATCAAGATGGTCCAAACTGATCACGTTAGGGTTAAAAGGCCAAATTCCTGTAACTCTAAAGGAATTAGTAATTGCCTCAAAGGTATAGGTTGTGGCAAATGCTGGTTCAAGAATACTAGCGAATGTATGCTTGGTAACCACTTCACCTTTATCATTGTGAAGCTTGTCACAACTATTGCTATATTCATTTTTGAGCTTGGTGAAGGGAATTTCAGATGGTTGAAGCATATGTGTGGTGTGGGAAGGAAGTGCATAGAGTAAAACCTCATTATCATAACAAAATTTAACGCTTGTATAATTTACATGGCTTTTGTGGCCATCAAGCATTAATAGGACTGGGCGAGCAGACAAAATTAAACTGATGAAGTGCTCGATATACATTTGGAAAAGGTCTTCTCGCATATATCCAGAATCAGTAAAGCCTATTACACTACCAGAAGGGGCTCCAGCTAATAAACCTGAAATTGTACAGATATCTTTATAGATGATTAATGGAGGTATATAATCACCTGCAGCTGAAATCATTGGAACAACAGATATATAGTCGTGTATGTTCCTGTGTGAGACCTTATAAACTTGGCGAGCACCTTTTATGGTGAGAACCTAAAGACAAGTTAGTAAAAGCATATAAATTTTTTTAAGTAAATTTTTTTTGCAATAATAACTTAATCAAAACTAATAAATCAATTTTATAATTATAGAATTATTAAAAATTTTATATCAAATTAATTTTTTTATTAAATTATTTTTAAAAATTTTATTAAAAAAGATTTGATGCATTTTTACTAACTATTACCTTTTGAATTTTGGGAGAAATAACAAAACCAGTCTCATTCATATTCCAGATGCAGTCTGGGATAAGCAAATACTCCTGAATGATCTTTTTTAATTTTTTAAAATGATCATTAATTATTACTGGATTGGCTCTTTGAGCACAAGCTTCTGATAAAGCTTGAGGCATCCTAAAAGATAAGTCAGAATGGTCCTTCATAAATCGATCCCACCAAGTTCTACTGAGTCCTTTATTGTTAAAAGGATGGTTACGTTTATTATTCTTTAAAATTTCCATCACACAATGGTTTACACCTGACTTCGTCAAGCCAAAACCTAATCTCTGCATGTTCTTACAATAGCCTACAAGTTGCTCCTTCTCATAGCTACTCAGGATTGTTGTGGGACCATGATGGTTGTGATAACTATTTTTTACTGCACGCCTAAGTGTTGTCTCTGAAATTCCAAACTTTGCAGCAGCAGCATTTACATTAAGATTATCAGTATTAGCAAGTTCTTTTAGTGCATCTTCTATTGCATCGTGACAATCTTTCTCGGTCAGTTTTGGGCTAGTTTTCTTTACTACTTTTGATTTTGTGATATTTTTAACTTTAGCTAACATTTTTTTTTTTTTTTAAATTTAACAATGTATTGTGTGCAAGCTAAAAAAATTTTATTGCAATATTGTTTATTGACTTTATTCAATTAATAACTTTTATACATTTATTTCTTATTTATTTGATTACTTTTATGTAGAGTCATTACACAAAATATTCCAATAAAAACTAAATAATCATATTTGGAATAAAATACTGCAAGTTTTTTTTTATAATTTATATAAATTGATGTGAGTTCAATGTTTGGCTTTATCTAGAATAATTGCCCAGAACTTCATATAAGAGAATATTTGAGTCTGGATTATGCAGTACAAACTCAATTGATGGAACCATAATCAGTGATATAAATTGGGTCGGCGCAATAGGCATAGCGTACCAGGGCACAAAATTCTATTGTAAAATACCGGAGGCTCCGTTTAGTTAAGATGACTTCTGGCATAGTTTTAAAGCAGCCGGAAATTTTATAATATTAAATATATTGCAGAAGTTTTTAAATTTCATTTATCAAAAAAAAAGCAGATTACATCCCCAGAAATTTTGTGCCCTGCAGTGTACATAGGTTTAAATTTGTGCATATATTAGTACTCTTCGTGTATATAAAGCACATATGGGTCCTTCCACAGCAAATTGGGGCTTAGAGATAAATTTTTTATATGTAAATTTTAATGTTTAATCATTGACTTTTATATATAGTGATATATTCTAATTTTTAACTGCACAAGAAACTGTATAAAATTGTAATATGCTAATATTTACCAAATTTTTGTTACAGATAAAGCATGCACTTAGGAATATAGCTCAATAAAAATCTCAATTACGATTAGAACCTCTTTAAGCCTCGATTTGCTGTAGAAGGACCCATATAAAATTTCTTTTTTGAGTATTTTTTTTTTGCAGCAATAAAAATTTTTTGAATTTATAACACTGCCCATAATATGGTAACCTATAAGATGCATGAGCCTATAATATGATAACCTGTAATATACACAAGCTTATAATATGGTAACCTGTAATATACATGAACTCATAGTGCAATATGATCTGCAATGTGATAAATTTATGGCATAATTATAGGATCGTAGGACAAGAATTAGGCATATAATTGTCATAATGCTGTATTAGCGAAATTAGCAAATAAAAAATCTTTAAATCTTATAAAAATTTAATGATAGTGTAATGAACAATTAAGTTAATAGACAGATACGCATTGATTTATTTATAAATATATACTTTTATTTTCATCATGTTATAATTTAATTTCACTATAATACCTATTAAATTATTGAATTTCTGCTATTTGAATAATCAGAATCATACAATTTTTGTACCATTCTATTCATCTTATCAAGATGAATCGAATAGTATAAAAATTATTCGATTTGGATTTATGGGTCATGAGTCATGCCAGATTTGCCACAATACCCACATTCGCCACAATATCCACACTTATCTTATATAATAGTTATTTTATATATGCTAGTTATTCTAAATATGCTAGTTATTTTAAATCTATTATATATGCAGTTTCTGCTAAATCTACTAACTATACTAGGTTTGCTAAATAATTATGCAATTGATTTTTTTTAGGTTTAATGCATTATTGATTAGTTTCTAATTGTTATACTATATATATAGTATAAGGTTATAAAAGAGTTTAAAATTGTTTAATATTTAGAAATTACATATTAAGAATCTGTAAATATGTTTATAATACTATTTTCAAGAGCAATAATAAAAGCAGATAAGATAGCAGTAAGTTTAGTTTTAAATAAACAAGGTTAAAGTTTTGTTTAAGCTTAAAATATATATAGTATAAAGTTATTAGAAATTTGGGCCTATCAAATATTCATTAAGCATTGTAAAGTATCTAAATTAATAACAGAGTCATCTGTATAAAAGTAAAATTCAAATAGGTTAGCATTATAGTTGGCTATTTGTTAAAGGTTATATATAAGTAAACTAGGTTTAAAAATTTTAAGAATTGGTTAAATAACAATAATAATATTTGAAGAATCTGAAATTTGAATAGAATATTAAATTGTAATAGAGTATATAAGATCAAGATGATTAGTATTAAAATTAAAAGTTTTATTATAAGTATTAATTTAACTCAAAAATTGAGTTGAAAGATTAATAAAAATAATAATTATATATTTGTTAGCAATTGTTTGAAAATTAAAAAAGCAGTCAAAATATATATAGAATTAAATAGATAAAAGAAGATAAAGTTAAATAAATTGTAATTCAATATTACATTGCTAGTAAGTAATAAAATAGATTCAAATGCAGAAAGTTGCCTTCTGGCTTTGTTAGCAATAATTTAATTATTAAGTATTGTAATAAGACATAGTTTTTTGTATGATAAGAAGTATCTAATTATATAACTATAGTAGTTTGTATTAGACAGATATAAATGTTGATAAAGTTTACAATTTTAAAAATAATTTGTAACTTAGTCTTCTAAATAATTAAACCAAAGTGGCTGTTTGCCTTTTGGAATCTTGTATATATAAGAAAAGATATATTTCTAATTTAATAAGTATGAGTTATCAAATATAATAAGTTAATCAAGTTATAGAATACTATGATATATAAGTTGTTTTTTAAAAAGAAACTATAATTTTTTTTAAAATAGTTTAGAAAAAGTAATATAATACTAATAAGTTTTTTTTATTTACTAGATAAAAAATAAATTTTGTCTATAGGAATTATTCTAAAAAAAGAATATTAATACAGTTTATAGTTAAAAGCTGTTTATTAATTTAATTACAAGAAGGACTATATTTAGATTTTTGTTTTTTTTAAAGAATTTCAAATATATGTTTACAAGATTAAAAAAAGAAAAATATTTGTTACATAATCAGATTTGAAGAATTTAACAGAGTTTATATATTTGTAAACTTGATGTTCAAGTAACTAAATAATTAAAAACTAAGTAATTAAGTAATTAGTTTTTTTGTTTTTTTTTTTTTTTTTTTTTTTTTTTTTAACCTTTGATAGCCATGATGGTCAACCAGTCAGAAGTTTATTTATAAATGTTTAGTATAGACAATATACAAATAGAACTATATCTAACTTCATATATCATTATCACACAGTTACTCCAATTGGCACCTATGAGTGACCTGCTGCACCAAACCTGCTAAAGTCTGGATCAAGCTTGTCTGTCTGCTGCCTTACAATTGAACAGCACCAATCTGATACCATTCATTTATAAGAAGGTAAAAAACTAAAAAAAAATTTCTTGTTAAGAGGGAATGCATTAAAAAAAAATATGTATAAAGAAGAAACATAAAAAGAAACAAATATCAAAAAATAAAAGAAAAGAGAATTGCTGATGAAGGCCAGACAAACAGTCACTAAATATAAAGGCTGTGTCAGCCTATTAAAAATTATATGTTACTAAATACAGTAACCTCTACTTTAACTCTATCTAATTAACATATTTAATACTAAAGCTTATATTCTAAGGAAAACAATTTAACCAAAACTGAACTGGCAGAGAATTTTCCATATACCAAACATCTCGACTCTTTGTCACTAAATCCATCTTCATGTATGACTCATCATACTTTTTACCAGATTTTACATTTCAACATGTGTCACATTTTCGACCAATCATCTCATTTTTGCTAAAAATCTCCAATCTCATCACATTGTTGTGTTTTTTCTAAGACACATGTACTCATGCTTTATTTACAATATAGGCTCTTTTCAAATAAAACTGATAAACAATCCCAATTTGGAAAGATCAACAATGCCGATTTTGATGAAGATAAACTAGATTGCCCACTTTTTAATAAAAATTTCTTGGAAAAAAGTATGAAAAGAATTTTTAAAGCACTAACTATAATGAGCATAAGAGTTTATATTATATAAAATAACATATTCAACCAAGCTTCTATCTTTGCTACTGCTTCAATATAGTTGACAAAACTTCCTTGATTGTAGTCAAAGTTACTTTTTCAATAACTCCATAAACTTCTACTGGAGAGCCAAATCCATAAAGAGCTGTCTTTTTCAATTCTTTTTCATATGGCCCACATGCAATCTTAAATTCTTGAACCCAGATACTATATAGTAAAGTTTTGTTATGTATAAACATACTAACTATATAATTTTCATAGGTCAGTATATGTGAAAAAATTGGTGCAAAGGATCATTAGAGAAAGTTTTTGAATAATTAGTTTTTCTAATTACTAATTAATTATTAAATAATTAAATAATTAAGTAATTAATTAACTAAATGATTACTAAACAACTAATTTCTAAGCAACTAATTACTAAGTAACTAATTATTAAGTAACTAATTACTAAGTAATTAATTATTAAACAACTAAATAATTAAGTAATTACTAATAACAATATGATAATAAGAATAACTAATAGTAATAATAATAATATGTTTATAAAATAATAATAAATAATAATAATTTATTTTATAACACTATTTACTAAAATTATTACTATATTTTACAAATTAAACAAATAAATAAAAAGTAAATAATTAGTAAATAATAAAATAAAAATTTTTTATTATTCTATTTTATATCTGCTAAATAATAGTAATACAATAATAGAGGGATGTAGTGACTTAGTGAAGTAGTCAGGTTGTCAACCCCCAAGTGGTAGGTTGAGTGTTCAAATCCTATCAACAGTGAAAATTTGAATAATCACCTATGTAATATTCATATTACGATAACTGTTACTAATGATTAAATTAGAATACCTGTAATGGCAGTTGCACCAGTATGACTAGCAAGTCATAGGGCATCTGTGTAAGTATGGCATTACACAGAGAAATGCAAACTGACAAATCAAGTAGTGCAAACACTAAATAAGTCCTTGTGGTCATGTAAATCCATTGAAATTGGGTAATAAGAAGTCCATTTGGGAAGACCCAAGTAGAGAGGTAGCTGAATCTTCGATGACCTTATTGTAAAGACTGGGTTGAGAGGCTTGGAGATACTACCAACCAGGCCACCAGAACAAATTGGAGAAAAAGGATATCAGGCTGACCCAATATACCAATAGACTGGTTATAGTCCTATATGAGCTATCTGGATTGAGAGTTTGGTAAAAAGGCTGAACAAAAGGCAGGAGTATACTAAAGTACTGGGGTTATGCTGTGAAGTAGATGCTGGAATTTAAGTGAACTCTACAAGGGCATAGCAGTTTAATAGTTAGCCCTGACTACAAGTGTTGATTCTGCTATAGTGATACCTAGGTCAGCTGTAAAAATGAGTACAGAAGGCTCTAAAAGATTTATCTTAAGGATAAATTAATCCTAAGGTTAGAGATGATAATCTGATACATCTGAGATGACCAGTAATATTAACACAGGTTACAGGTTCAGAGAATTTAAAGTAGAACACCCAAGCAGAGGTGTTAGATATGACAATTGGTAGGGAACCTTCAGGCAGACTCCTTAAATAGATAATATAAAAAAGTTACATGTGTAGCCAATTGTACGCTCTTCTGTAGTAGTTCATTGAACTACAATATTGATAAGTGATTAATAAAAGTCAAAAAACCAAAGAGGTCACCTTAAAAAAAAAAAAAAAAAAAAAAAGTAATACAATAATAGTATAATAGTAAATAACAAAAAATTTATCAATATTAGTAATCTATTAGTAAGATAAAATATTTCTATTATTATAATTTTAGTCTTTATAACTAAAATAAAATAATAAAATTTTTTTATTATTTTGTTAATATATTATTATTATGCTATTAATATTGACAAATCTTTTATTATTTTACTGTTATTTTGCATTATGCTACTGTTATATTACTATTATTTGGTAAATATAACATAAAATAATAAAATGTTTTTATTTTATCATTTACTATTATTTATTTTTTAAGATTTTTTAAAATAGTACACTTGCGCTATGATGCACTTCTTGTATAATACAAATAAATACACCTAATTGATATATATAATTTATATAACAGATATATATTATACTGTTACACAAAATTATGTGTTATGTTACATAAGGTTATATATATTACACAAAGTTAAATAATTCAACTAAAAAATCTAGTATATGCTAATATACTTACTCTAAAGCATAATAGGTGCATCATGATACACTAGTGCACCAAATTATAATTTTCTATTTTTTATTTATTTATTTAAATTATACTTTTTATCAAATTTTTGTATTATTTTAATCAACAAATTTATATTTAAATTTAAATATTATATTATATTTTTAGGTCTTAATTTAATCAACATTCTTAATTAGTTTTGACATTTTTTACTTTTTAAAACTTATTATTTTAATATGCATTATATTTAATTGTTAATTCAAAAATTAAATTATAATATTCAAAATAAATTAATACCAGATAAATCATCTTATAATAATTACAAACTTTGAAATCTACATGAATTTTAAATATTTTGATAAGTTTAAATTACAAACAATTTGTTTAAGTTTTAATCTTAATATCTTTTAAATATAGAATTCAAATATAAGTTTTTTTCTAAATATTCTACTTGTAAAAAATTTAACTAAGTTTCAATAAAGATAAAAATATAATCTTATCTTAATATTTAAACCAAAATTCATTTAAATAAAAAGTTTAATTTACTTCTAAACCATCAAAAGTACATCTATTTTTTAGTATATTATATCTTTTATTTTATTAATAAACAATTTATTTTATATAGAACTAAAAATATTATTTACTTAAATCTCCTTATATCATTTTTTCATAATTCAGTTTTTTTGATATTATTGACTAGAGAATCATTAGAAAGAATTTTATTTTTATTATGGAATTAATTTTTATTACTTATAAAATTTTTTTTATTAAATAATTCTTTCTCTTATTTAAGTTCTTCATCCATCGGATGTTTTTTCAGGAACGATTAAATAAGATTCAAACTATAGTTATTATAAATAACAGCTGTATTTTATAGTCTATGATGATTGGTTGGTAACCTAGCCGGCACGACAGGGATTCATCTATCCGTTCAGATAAAATTGAGATTATCCCTATCTGCTTATCTGTCCGTGACCTACTCCAACAGATATTCGGATAACCTGGATAAAAGAACTATTATTGTGAAGATACTTCCAATTGTAATGTAAGAACAAGTCCGAATAAAAAAAAAAAAAAAACTTAGTTTGCCAATAAATACGATTTTATACTTATTATATCATATAGTCGTATGATCAATCCGGTTTAACTATCTGAAATCAAAATTTTATTCCGAATATGTAGTAATATTCGGATTATCCAAATCTTCAGATATAAAAGTTCCATTTCTAGGCAGGGTTACCAAACGATCAGAAAAGAACATAAAAATATGACAGTTATTGATTATCTAGTATGCAATAGGTAACAGTTTTATTCAATGAGTTTACTATGAAATAAGATCAAATAATTTTATCATAAAAAAAATAATTGATTTATTTAATAAGCTGTTAATACATTGAATACGTACGTTAGAATAGAATAGATTTACTTAACTGTTAATACAAGTATTTACGTACGTATACGTAAAACTATGATAAAATCTATATCAATATCGATATAAATAATGACCTTCCTTTTTAACCAATCAAATCAAACTTGACATATGCTCTTTGAGATCTTATTGCTATTTATTTTAATTTTATTACAACAGTATTAATATCTAGTTCTATTTATATCGAAAAAATTGTCATCCAAACATAAAAAATAGTAGCACAAAAAAAAAAAAAGTATATCAGTTATCTACAGTTTATCTTCGTACATACGTATGTATGTACTGTACGTAAATCTTAATGTTATCTAAATAAAGAAAGACATGTCTTTTTTTTTTCGAGAAGTTTGCACTATGGAAAAGTCTTATTTAGTTAATAATCCGATATGTATTTTGATTTCTATTTTAAAAAGATTTATTTTGTTAAATGTTTTTTTTTTTGGCTAATTATTTATTGTAACTTTAATTAATACTTCTTAGTTAATGTAACTTTAATTATTATTACTCGGCTAATGTTTTTATGTAACTTTAAATCATACTTTTCGGCTAATGTTTTATTGTAACTTTAATTAATACTTCTTGGCTAATGTTTGTTGTAAAGTTTTTTTTTTTAAAGTTTACAGGTTAAATGCATTGTTTTATTTTTAAACCTTATGCACACTGGAAATAACATATTGAAACAATGCTGCAAACACTAAAAATGCCAATGGCGGAGGATATTGAACATGCTCCAAATGGAATTTGAGATCGAATTCGGGTATATACGTATAAAATTGGAAATTGACTTTTTTTTTTAAAAAAAAAAAGTGAATTTTAAAAACAACAACCATTTAACCGATTCCTGTTAAACCGATTCCCTTTAACAAATAAAATCGGTTCTAAGCTCCATAAATCATAAAGAAATAATTGATCATTTACATGATTATACGTAACAAAAAAAAAAAAGAAAAGGATATCGTAAATGTGTACAAGGTTGGTGGTGAAGACTAAATTCTTAAAATTCGGCAAGGTTGGGGTTAGGATCAAAGTTAGGATCTAGAGGGGAATAGTTTATGTAGTAAAATTGGGCAAAAAAAAAAACTTTTTGTTAGAGTACAAAAGGTGGTTTCTTATGCTGATTTTTGATCTCTGAGCAGAATGAACATTTCTTTCGAATCTTCTTGTTTGTGTTACGTTACACTTAATCTTGAAATCTGATTCGTAGTTCAGGAGATCTGCGCCACCAATCTTGTACACATTTACGATATGCAAAAAAAAAAAGATTTGATGTTGTGTATCAAAATGAAGTTCATTTTATTTGAAAAAGTTGAATTTTTTTTTCATTTGTTAAAATGTTTATGAATTTTATTAAAATTGTAAATATAACATTTTTTTTTAACATTCTAAATACAACAAATATTTTAAATACAGCAACATTTATATAACATTAATTAAAAACATTTTAACATATTAAAATACAAAAAAATACAAAAATTTAAAAAAAATTTAACATTATTTGTTAACAAAAATAATAATAATAATATGAAATGTCCGTCGATTAAAAAAAAAATCTAACAAAATAAATTGTCTTTTTTTTTTTCTAACTTTTAAAAATTAATATGTTTGAGCTTTACATAAATTTTTAACACTATCAGGTACTTTTAAGCTCCTTATTTTTGAAGGGTTAACGATCAATTGTTTTACCATACCGATTTCAATATGCCATTCAATATGACAATGGAAATTCCAAACACCAGGATTATCAGTTTTAAAACGTATAACTGACCAACCATTAGATGGAACCACTGTAGTATCACGAATCGGTGGATCATTAGTATTTAAAGTTTCATTAACTTTTTGACCTGAACCTTCTCCCAAGAGATAGAAAGTTTGACCGTGCTAATAGTAGTAAGAGCAATAATTGTTATTATTATTATTATTATTATTATTATGAAATATATACTTTGAAGAATGAAAAATGTGTAATACATACCAAGTGGAATGGATGATTAGCCGGGTTAGTATCTAAACGAAATAAATAAATATAAATAAGTTTGATGATAATAATATTTAAAAATATTCAAGAATTCATTATATATCAACAACTTACTAAACACGGTTATTTCAACAACACCATTTTCATTATCAAATTCTTGTATATTTTGTGTTGTTGGTAAATCTTTCACGTTAATTCCATCATTAATAATTTGTAAAAGTGTTGGACTATCAAAAGTTGGAACATAACTTGAATTATCAATTTTTGCAGCAGTTACATTTTTAATTTTATCAAATGTTACGTTAAATGAAACAGATTCGGTTTTTTCAGGACATGGGGAATCTATTAATGGTTTTAATAATTTACTATCAAGATTTCTGCATGGTTTAACTTCATCAGGATATGCACTAGAAGTAGGTTCCTTATCATCGGCACCTTCATAAGAGAGGATGGCGCGAACATCATAATTGACCGCCGAGTTAGTATTAATAGTGAAATTATTGTTAGCAATACATGACTTTGACATATTAGCACGTATCCAGAAGTTTCCAACTTCTTGATTAGCTTCAACTATTACAGAGAATCGTTGAGCAACATGAAGAGCAATTTGTTTAACTTCAACAGATTTGACCAAAGTTCCTTCAACTTCAATTACTTTCATAGTATGACTATCAATTGAAAGGGCGAAGAATGCTTCAGCACTATATTATAAAAGAAAAAATTTAATTTTTTAAGAGTTAATTTAATTTTTTAATTGATAATTTAATTATACGAAGAGTTTATAAAATTTAAAATACCTGGTATTAATTATACGGAATCTATATTTCTTTCCCTTTTTAACTTTGTAAACGGCATATGGAGAATTTTTAACACATTTTGATCCGGGAGCAGCATCGCAGTTGTATCTACCTTTTCCACTTACAAGACCTGCATCAGGTACGGGCTAATATGATATATATAATGTAAATTAAAGTAGATAATGTAAATAAGAGTAGATAATGTAAATAAGAGTAGATAAAATAAATAAAGTGAAATAAAGTGAAATAAAGTGAAAAAAGTGAAATAGTACTAACATTAAGTCCTTTATATCCTGGAGTTAGAAGTCCAGCTAATAAATCGCCGGCTATTGCATGATACCAATCAGTTAAAGTAAGCACAAGCTCGTAATCGTATTCCTTCACGTATGGATCATTCTTATCATGAATGATCAAAGGACCTAGTATGCCATCAAGGTATTGAGCCTTGTAATGTGAGTGCCTTTTAATTAAAATATATATTAGTTATTTTTTAATTCGTTGTTATTATTGGTAACTCATGAGTATAAAAGTACATCAATGAGTACATCATGAGTATATGATAATTCATGAGTGTGCGACATGAGTATGTAACTCGTGAATAAACCTACCACCAATAAGTTCCGCTTTGTTCATCAACGGAGAATTCATAAGTGAGAGAGGACTTTGAAGCAAGTAAGCATTGAGTCATTCCGGGTACACCATCATACCACGGAGTTCCTCTTTGAAACATTCCATGCCAATGCATTGCGGTTTCAACTGAAAGATCATTCACCACTTCTACAGAGATAGTATCACCTTTATAAGCTTGAATAATAGGACCGGGATATTGATCATTTACTAAGTAACATGTACGGCTAAAACCATCAGGCGACAATTCTTTTGAACTTAATTTGAAAGTGTATTTGCGAACTTGGGGTTGGTCAGATTTATCAGGAAGAACTAAAGGTTCAAAAATATTTGATGTGTATAAAGCATTATCTCGTTTTTCAGGTAATTCCGCGACGGGTATTGCAGAGACCCAGACGCTAAGTAGGAGAATGAGTAGAAAAGAATATTTTATTGTTCTCATTTTTTATTTTTTATTTTTTAATAAAAGGTAAAGGGTAAAGGGTAAAGGGAAAAAATATATCGATTATTATTTTATTGTTATAACTATTTTATTTTATAATCTATTTTTTTTACTACTTTATTAGATTACTTGAATTGTTTTTTTTTTTGAAATTCTCAAGCTCTTTCATCGAGGGTTTTTATAATAATTTAACAAGTTCGAGAAAACGGTACGCATCCAACAAGATCGCGTATTCCAAAACTTACGTCTCGAACTATTTTTGATAAAGTGATGATAGTACAAAATAGTAGTTACAAAATAGTAGTGCAAAACAGTATATGCAGTATATGCGCATCTTTATTTTTAAAAAATTAGCAATAAAAAAAAATCAAATTAGCCATCTATGTAGTAGATTTAAAAAAAAAAAAATGGTCGCGTTTATTACTCAGTTTTTTTTTCTATTTTAAGTTATCAACACAAGGAGTGCATTATAAAAAGAGTTTCGCCATTTTTAATCAAGTTGGAATTTAAACAGGCTAAAAAGACTCATTGTAAAAAAAAATAAAAAAATAAAAAAAGGTTTCTGAATGTAATTCAGTCGCTTCTATATAGAGCAAAATCATAAATCTCGAAAGATAAATCACTATTGCACATGTACCTTGTACGTACGTACGTATGTACCAGGTATGTAAATGCGTGTACATGTACGTAGGTAAATCACTATCATAATATTATATCTTATATCAATATTGAATAAGTTTATTTATATAAAATATATAAGATATATAATATATATATATTTGGATTTATAAGTATTAGTATTCTATTTTTTTAGAAAAAAAAAATTAAATATACAACCGGAAAATTGGATATTTTTAGAAACTCTGAAAACTTGACATGTGTTTGATCGGAAGCTTTCGAATGATTTATCGTTTCTTTAGTAGATAATTCAAAAAAGTATCATTATTCATTTTTACACTGTTTCAAATTAGATTAAGAGTTAGAATGCATGCATGCCCCTTAGTGGTTATTTAAAGAGTAAACTTTCATGAACTTTCAAAGTGAAGGATAATGAATACTTTGTCTAGATTGTAATTAACTTTAGATCAAATGATTACCATCATGTCTTGTATGCTATTAATTAAACTAACTCCATCATGCTTTGTATGCTATTAATAACGGAAGTTCTTAATACAGAAATACAGCAAATACAAAATTAAGAAAATATAGATATCATTTTTAAATCAAGTTTAGAAAATGGAATTTTAGCGGTTAGCTGTTGGTGCCAAGACACGTATATACCGCTCTTGACGAGTAAGTACGTACGTACATAATTATTAAACCATAAATCTTAACTTTATTTATTATTTATTTACAATAGAAAGGCAATAAGACCACATAATACATGATTTTATATTGTCTATTAATACAAGGAATTCGCATTCGCGACCGCAGGAAGTTAACGCCAACCTTTGTTACACAACAAAAATGGCGCACTTTAACCTTAATCGTACATTTATTAATAATAAAATGCATATATGATACAGATACATACTGTATTAGCGTTAGCATAATGTGTACGTATTAACGTTAGTATAATTAGTCTGCTTAACATTAATACGTACTATGATTTTTGTTACTTTTGCTTAACGTTAATACAACGTATGATTATTTACTTATGTACAAAAACTTTTGTATTGTTAATGATTTTCGTAATTTTTATAAATAACTTGAATGAAGGTGTACGAACATTCAGCCGATCTAATTTGGTCGGATCTTTTTTTTTATTTTAAAAATAGATTTACAATTATAATCTGTTTGTGATGATTCCTGTTTATTATCATTATGATTTCTGTTTATGATTCGATAAATTATTTCTAAATGAATTAACTATATCGGTATCGCTTTTACATCTCCATAAAAAAAATTTTCGATGCATAGAATCTTGGTACGTATACGTATACGTACGTACTTAGCTGTATGCTAATATTTTCAGTTATGATAATAGTTACACATAATGGCAACATGTCTAAGTAACATAATTCAGGTGATGTTTATGCAGACTCAGCATGTAAGCATCAGACGATTTTTTCTTTTTATAAATATCCTACATAAGGTATAAATATTCTATCTTAGGTTTTAGTAATGTAGTACAATAACTCGGAATCAGATGGACGGACGTACGTACAAAAAAATATACCAAATTTTGACAGTACGTACGTACAGTCAACAAAACATACAGAATTTTAAATATAATTAAATAATAAATATTGTATTTACCAAAATAATCCTCTTTTAGTATGATTATAGGGAATTTTAATGTCTTTAAAAATGCTCCTTTGTAAATCATTATGTATTATATTATTTTCCGTGCGTCTGTTATGGTTAATATATCGTACTACGGTCACTGACAGTTAGGGATTGGAACCGTTTAAAAAAATTTCTGACACTAGTCATTTAGTCATTTAATTTAGTCCGTATTAAAATATTTTCCGAATGTTCATGTTAGATAGTTAGACTCCAAATTTCGGTTCAATTTTTAAGCAATTAAACGGTTTCAATTCTCATTGTCATCTACGCACGTACATACGTATGTAAGTGATTAAAGAATAATCTACCTAACACTAACGTTAAATTAATAGGGTATATAGTAAATTACCGGTATGATACGGAAACGCAAATTGGGAAGGACATGATAATACATACGATTTGTAAAAGAAAAAAATTCTTCCAAGGCAAAGCTAATTTCCCTATAATCTCACTCGAAAAAGAATAATGCTCGCACTTGCCCTAAACATTAAAAGAGGGTTTACTTGTAAAGGATTAGGTCTCCTCTTTCATTTGACATGAGGATGTGACGAATCATCGGTGTGGCGAGTAAGCACTAGCTAAATAATTATATTAAATAACGCTTATTAGCCACACCCGATTATTCGTCACTTCAATGTGCCAAATGGATAATGGACTTACAAAAAAAAACTTATCACTATGTGTACTATCAATGTGCACTCCAAAGCCGCTTTGGTCAAGTGATGTGCACTCATAAAAAAAGTAACGCTCACGGTGTTAATGTTCCGAGTCGGTGAAAAATTTTGCCGATCGATTAGTTGCCAACTATAGTTAGTTAGTCAATCAAACTAAAAAAAAAAAAAAAAATCAACACGAACAAACCGAATATACGGAATATCTTGGAATTGAACTAACTACAGTAACGATTTGGATCACTATGGTGAATGCATTTTCGAATTACTCTATATCGATACAATTTATGACACGCGAAAGTAATATATATTTACATTAATTTTATTCATTAAAAAAGTAATCGAATTATCTAAATTACCAACTATGTTTCCCATAACTTGTATAAGCAAATAAACTTTTAATGATTCATCATATCGTAGTACGAACGCACGTACTTCGTTTACTATCGCAATTTTACTATATGTCATTTAATTACGTTAAACTATATAATTAGTTTTGTTCCGAAAAAAAATCTATTGGTCGATTTAATTTGGTTAGGATATTTATAATCGGTTATATCGGATTTATTGGTTTATCGGATTGATCGTCGGATATATTGAATACTTTCTATGACGTTATGAATCAATTATTTGAATAAAGAAATTCTTTTATATTCATTTTTAGAGGTGCGGTCGGAATTATCCCATTGAGTTAGACTTATGACATGTACAAAAATTTAATTGCTGTATGTCATTACCCTGAAGAAATATCAATAGATCTATCGAAACTTTTACATAACAGATAAAAGAATTACTTTTTAGATAAAGGTATATTATTATTAGGTTGCCATATAATACTAATAGAATGCTAATATATTATTATTATTCATGCTTTTCTAATATAATAATAATATTATTATTATTATTATTATTCATGCTTTTCTAATATAATAATATTATTATTCATGCTTCTAATTTGATTATTCATTCTTCTAATTTGTTTGAATTTGAAAATTTGAATACCCCTACGTGTTATTTTCTCGCAAATACGGTATGAATTTTCGCTAACATTATCACTTCTCTGTCAATAATTTATTAATACCAATTTAGTACTAGTAATCTTTATATGTATAATTTTACATATTAGGTTAATTCAGATAATGATAATACGTATTTAAGCCAAGAATTCAATTTCACACATTATCGCTACGTATCGGAATTTGATATCTGTAATACTGTATGAAACTTATTGAAAATGTGCAGGATTTATAATAAGTAATTAGGTACTGACATATAGTTTATATGTACGTACTACGTATTTATGAATAATACAATTTAAAATATTACTCCATTATCAAGTATAGCTTATGATTAAATATAGTTGAATAGCCCGATCATAAACAAGTCATGACAATTTTCAAAAAAAAAATTTTCCTCTAAAGGATAAACTAATAAACTTTATGTTTACTATAGAGTTTTGGTAAGCCATTTGGATCCTTTTAAAGAATCCTTCAATAGGAATCATGTTCGATAAAGGTCTCGTTTTGAAGAAATAAATTGAAATACGCTATTCCATAGTTAATATATATCATGTGAAAATACAAATCATTAGAGACTGTGTTGTCATAAAGTTCACTAGAGTTACTCGTACTAGATCCGTTAACAGAGTCATAACATTAAGTTCATAAGTATTTATTTATCATTCATCCATGTTAATTTAATCGTAAGTATAGAAATATTTTATTAATCTGTAAAACTAGGAAACGGAAACCGTTTAGGTTCGGAGCCTATATACAGTATATTCTGCAAAAAATTTTTTATTCATTCACTCAAATAAGCTCCAAAGTAAACATTCAATTGTCATATATATGATTTTACAGTACACGATAATCGTAGTTTTACTAATTCCCGTCATTTTATTTCTCTTATAAAATCGAAAGCGAATGTTTTTCTTGTCAAGTAAAGTATACCGTATGTTTTCTTAAGGGGTATCACAAGTCTGGACAGTAAAGTCCTACACTCCGCTCCGGACAATTAAACAAGTTTTTACAAATAACATTGGTTCTATTCAATTCAAAATTATAGTAACTTGTAATTTAACCATGCATATGGATCCTTAATTTGCAATATTAGTAACTTCTACTATCATGTGGGAACCTCACAGCAAAATGATGCATTGGGCCATTTTAAATTTCACTATTTTAAAATAAGTATATTTCGTAATCTTGTGATTAGTTAAATGATTTTTATATTATTTAATTCTTCTCAAATGAGATAAATTAAACGATATAAAAATCATTTAATTCTAATCATTGAATCATGAGATATACTTATTTAAATAGTGAACTTTAAAATGGCCCAATGCATCTTTTTGCTGTGGGGTTCCCATACATTAACCGCATGGGTCCGACAAGATCAAGATGGAGTCCAAAATTTCCGGATGTTACACGACATATCACATGCACACTTGATCTGCGTAACTGATGTAATTGTTTGTGGCGCAAGCCTTTTGATGATTGTAATGTCTGTTTTTAATATTGAGAAAGTCATAATTAGTATCATAAATTAGTGCGCTTAGAGATGCAAAATTGATTCATCGGCTCTATTTATTAATCAGTTATTATCATTATTCATATACATGCCGGTTGGATTGCTTTGCACTTTTAAGTTCGCTTACATATGATATGTTTTATTTTATTATTTATTTAATTATAATTGCTCGTAATTATGAGGTTATCGACAAGGAAATGGTTACTAATCAACAATATAATCAACAATTAAAAGGTGTAAAAGAAAGTGATTAAAAAAAATTTCTTTTCTTGCACGTTAATACATTAATAAAATACAATTAATGTGAAATAAAAAATTTACTTGGTGAACGCCACTTATGCTTCTATCACTCACTATATTAATTATCATAATCTATTTTGCATGCGTGTTATATTATATAATGGAAAAATATACCTCTTGTTCTCAAAAATACCTATTAGAGGGATTTGTATACAAAGAAAGACATACAAAACCTGCGCAAATTGCTTGGTTGCAATGGCTGAAAAAAAAGCAAGTGTTAAAAAACTTACACCACTTTCTAATACTAATAAAGATGCTCAAAAAGTTTTAGAATTAATTCTGCTAAAAGAATTAAATAACTAGGTTGAAAAATCAATTTCAAATCTTTACGAAAATTCAGAGTTGTTGTTTGAAATAAAAGTTGAGATCACAGATATAGCAACATATAGTCTTAAATCAATAGTAAAAATGATCATTGATGAGATTAAGGAGTGATTATAGTTGGATGTAAGTATTAAATGGTTTAATAAATTTATTTAAAAAAAATTTAATACTTAAAATTGATCAATTTAAAAGCACTAGAACAGCATTATGCATTTTAACTTTATTCAAAAATATTTGCATTTTTTATTTTTTCTGTACTTAGTCTAATAAAATTGCATGTAAATATAAGAAGTCAAATCATAAAAAAATAACTTAATTTAATTGTCATGAGAAATTAACTATTTATATTAATATTCCTGCAATAAAAGTAATAATAAAACTTAGATATAATATTTTTTATGAAAAACTAGTTAATATGACAATACCTGAAAAAATTAAACAAGAAATTAAAGCAATTCTTTATATGAATTCAGTGCAGCTTCGAACATATCTCTGCAACAAATTTGATATTTCAAATATTACAGTCAAATAAATTTACTACTGGTAGTTATTTTTTACTTAGAAATTTTATAAGTCAGATAAAAATCATGTTAATTTAGCATATATTTTTTTTAAAACATATAATGTTAAAAGTTGTGAGTTTTTTTTTAAGTTAATAAATGATTAATAACTGCTCTTGAGTTTATAATGCCTTTGTTTAATAAATTTTTGCCTAGGTTAGAAATTTATTATAATGCAATATATAAGACTGCAAAAGGACATTTTGAATTATATGATTTAATTGGCATTTTTAAAAATATGCATTATTTATTAGTTTATCTTATTCTAGAAATGAAAGTCTTTAGGGATAAGTTATAAACACATATTTTTGCTAACTTTTTTTGTTCAATTTATAATCAAGGCTTATATCCTATATATTTTTTTATAGACAAAAATTTTTCTAAAATTAATATAACAAAAAAGATCTGGTCTTAAGCTAATGTGCAACTTTGTTAATAACATGTTGAAAAGGTAGTTAAAAAGAAACTTAGAAGCTGACATGTTGAAAGGGTATTTAAAAAGAAACTTAGAAGTTGTAAAAAAAATTTAATGTAATCAATTTTATTGTAATAATACAGTAGCAATATTTGATTTATTAGTCCAAGTTTTAAATCTAATTTAAATAAAAATCAAAAGTCTAAAAAAATAGTAAGAATATAATATTATATAAATTATATATTTTTTATATATTATTATTATTTATTAAATGCATCTTAAGATAGTATTAAAAATATTTAACAAATAGAACAAATCAAACTCTTTACACTGATCCTTATGATCAAATTTGAAATAGAAAAAAAATTGCAAAAATACAAAAACTGTTAAGTCAAAGTACAGTAATTAATTAGGAAAAAAAAAACCAATTGAAAATTAAATATAAGTTGTTAGTATATTAAATCAGAATAATGATATTGTAGCAATTTATTATTAAATTTTTTGAAAAATTTTTGTTTTTAAAAATTTTTAAAAAAAAACAGCAAAACACAAAAATCTTATATTGCAGATCATATATATGACATGTAAAGTAAAATAGAATAAACTATGAAAAAGAAAGCATACTATTATAATATAATAGTGGAGTAAAGTATTGCAAGGTTTTATAAACATAGTGAAGTAGAAAGAAGAAAAAAAAAAAGAATATCATATTATTAAAAATAGTATACAATATAAGAGGTTTTTAAAAAGCAAAAAAAAATTTAAAAAGAAGAATAATAATAAAGAAAATCAGTAGAATGAAGATAAAGTAATTAAAAAAAGTATAAAAATAATGTTTAGTTAAAAGTAATTAAGATTAAAGAGCCAAAAAGTAATTTACAAGATACCTTTAACAGAATTTTAAAGAGATTAAATAAAATAAAAAAAACAATTAGAAAGCATAGTTCTGAATTATTTCTAAAAGTTGTTGTAGACATTTTTCAAAAAAAAACAATCACTTTGTTAAATATAAAGATAGAGTGTTGTGTTAATGAGTCAGGTCTAAATAGAGACAAGTATAACAAAAATAATAATAGCATAACAAGTATCAAAATAGCATATTATAATATAAATAAATAAAGAATAATAAAATTAAACTAAAGATTACCAAAACACAAAATTTACAAAAAACAAAATTGAAATTTATATAAAAATCAGTATCAAAATTACAATTAAAGACTTAGACAAAAAGAAAAAGTACATAAAATAGACTTAGCAAAAGCAACAACAAAAGAAAATAAAAAACATTACAAATAGAAAGAAGATAAACTTGATGAAACAGAAACTAAAAAATAAATTTTTGGGAAAATAGTATTGATCTGAAATTACAAATCATTTTGATACACATGAATATATAAAAAAAACAAATAAATAAATATGTACAAAAATAAACAGAATAGATATATAAGTATTACAAAGTGCACATAATAAAGACAAATTAAAAAGAGTTATACAAGCATAACCAAATAATAATATAAATGAAATCAGAAGAATCAATAATACTAAAGTTAGTAAGTAAAAGAGCAGAGTCAATATTAAAGCTTATAGATAATAAAAAGTAAGAGCAAGAATTAGCAAATAGAAATAACTATTTTAATATGAGAGATATAGTTGCAATAGCACTATAAAAAACAGATCTAATAAAAATAATAATGCTAAAAAAATATTTAAAACAATAATTAAAATAAATATAAAAGGCTCAACTAGTATAAAAAATAAGCAGAAAAAATAAATCATACAAGCTAATATCTAATAGCAGTAGAAAGTATAAGCAGTAAGAAAAATAAAGTAATGCTAAGAGAAGAATTAATTATACTAGAAATATATATAAAAAAATAAAACAATAACTAAAACAGAAAATGTATTAATAGATGAGAAAGAACTTTGACAGAATACAAATAAAGAAGAGAAAAAAAGACAAAAAAAAAAAAATCAAGAAGATATAAAAAACATAAGTACAATAATAGAAGTAACAATAATAGACAAATATATAGAAAAAAAAATTAAAGCAATAAAAACAAATATAATACAGCAAGACTTTCAAAATATAATAGCAATAATTAAAAATTAAGAAGAAGAAAAAAAAAGTAAAAAATATAATTATGAATCTGAAAAGAGCAGCTTTATAAAGATACTATTAGAGCAAAGCATAGTCATCTTCAAACAGAGATTGTAGCAATAAAAAAATATATACAACAAAGGTACTAGCATATAATATACCAGGTAGCTTAAAAGGAAAAAATAAAAATTTGTAAAAAAATTACTAGTATCTAATAAACATGTTTTAAAAATAAAAAAAAAAGTTTAAAAAAGGCAATACTTGAATTGTAATTATCTTTGACTATAAACATGACAGAGAAAAAGTGATTAGCAAAATTCAAAAGAAATATAATAACTGGTTCAAAATGATCTCTGACATAAAAAAACACAAAAGTAAAAGTGAAAATAAGAAAAAAGAGAAAACAAAAAAAGAAAGAATAAAGGTGGCCATTGCAACAGCATGGAAGAAACTAAAAGAAGAAGAAAAAATTAGGATTCCTCCATATGTGTTATATACAGCACTCTTTGGTAAAACAGAGAAAGAGGAGGTTAAAATGAGAGAAGCATTAATTAGAGGCCTAATTCCAAAAGAAACGCAAGACAGATTAATACAACTCTTAAATACAAAATCAAGACAGCAGTTTGTAAATATAGTAGCAGTAACAGCCTGGAATACATTTTATGAACAAGTATGGAGAATACGATGCGAAAAAATTAATGAATAAGAGAAAAAAGTTGGGATAATAGGTAAAGCTAAAGGAACCTCGTGAAAAAGGAAAGGCAAATCAGCAAAGAATAGAAGAAAAGAAAGAAAGACTAAAAGAACAAGAAAAGCAAGTTGAAAAAGAAGTAACGAAGACAATATTGGGGCTTGTCATGGAAGGGAGAAGACCCTTTCATTAT
>CAJVQA010001697.1:0-24430 GCA_910591915.1 Cetraspora pellucida
AAACTAGAAAACTATAAATTATAAATATATTACATATTATTAAATATATATTAAATTTATTTAAAAATTAAATACAGTATCTGAGATCTAAAATACAAAGAACCTAACCCTGGAGCATCGCCCGGGGCTAAGAGCTAGTTTCTTTTTATATAACTTCTTTGTACTCACTTCCCAATGATATCTTCTATCTTGCACTATTAAAAACTATAAAAATTCTGTTGTATATCTTTTTTCTATATAAACAAAACATAATTTTCAATAATAATCTAATATAAAATTGTCTAATTTGCAGATAATGATAAGGATAAAGTGAAAAAACAGTTACATTAAACCTTTAGATATAAAATGATACTAATATCAATATTATATTTTCTATATTAGGCTTTAGTAATTAGATCGCTAAAAGGTTTTCCTATTAGATTATATAATTCAAATCTATATAAACAAACTAATTTATATTAATTAATAAATAATATAAATAAAGAAAAATAAAAAACAAATAAATTTAAAAGTAATGTAATATAATATGAGTGTGCAAGAGTAAAAATCTATGAACTGATCATAATAAATCATTAAATATGTTTCTAGGTTTTCACTTTTATATACTCATATAATAAAGTAATACTAATACTAATTATAATTAATATAAATCGATGCAAATCGATGCAAATCGATGCAAATCGATGCAGATCAATACAGATCGATCAATTTTAAGTTTTTGTATAAAATTACATAAAATTTAAAATATTCAAATAAATTATTAAAATAATATAGTTTAATGTTTAAACTAATATTATTTATATATTTATACTTTATCTAATGAATTAATAAAAATTTTTTAACTAAAAATTAGATTTTCTCCTTTTTTATTGAATAGCACCCATATAACTTTTCTATATTACCTATTTAAGAAATCTGTATAGAGGTTTTTCACCAATTGCTATATCTAATATCTCTGCTTAGATGTTCTATTTAAATTCTTTAATCTGATCTTAATATTAATTTTACTAGATTATAGACTCGGATCTTTTTGCTTTTAACTATAAGACTATAATTCTTAAACTATTTTTATTCTTGAAATAAACTTATCAAAATAAACCATATTCTCTTTTTATTACTAATCTGATTTGATGCTATGATTAAAATTAATACTTGTAATCAGAGTTATTCATTATATTGCTATTACCCTTATAAAATTTATTCAAATCTTGATACTCATCTTTCTTAACATCTTCTTCATTATCTGTTACTAACTGCTATTCAAAACCAATAGAACTCCTCAGACTACTAATCCAGATGACCCAATAGATATATTTATATATTCTTTTCTTTTGATGATTTTAACAGTCTAGTTGATGTATATGCTTCTCTTACATACCTGTCATCTGATTTATCTGACAATTTCTTTGAAGATGTTTCATGAATTTTTATTAGATCAACAGCATTATCAAAAGTTTGTGTTACATCTTTACTTAGAATTTTCAAGTAGGCTTTTATCTTCTTGGTTTCTTAGTTTTCTATGCCTAATAATCTTATCATGAGTTTGCATCAAAACCTTATATAATACTAATTTTTCATATTCCTTTATATACATGTAATATTACACTTCAATAATCTCAAGCTTCTCAGACAATTCTGGTATATAAACTAAATTTACAATTAAATTAATTAAATTGCAAAAACTGATCATTAAACCTGAACAATTGATTTACATCAGCCAATCAGGCAAACTTCTTCCTTTGTCAAAAAATGTAATTGCTCTTTACAAAAAATTAGATCAAAAAAATAATCTTGTTATTTTGCAAATATATTATGCATAGTTATAAGAACATATATCGTTTGTTTAAAATAAAGATTAATAATAAAAATTTTGAGATGTTAGTTTGGTGAACGAAGCATAGGCCAAGTTTGTTTTAATTGGTTGTTTATTTCTATTGCAAAAATATTGTTATTATATTGTTTATAATAGAATTTCTCGACCTAAAATATAAAAATATTATTTTTCTGATTAAAATAATTTAAAATTTTAGAAGGTTACATTTTAAACCAGAACTTTCATATTAGCGCTTGTCATCCAGTCGGATCCAATTGCTTCACTAACTTACCTTAGAAGCGATTCTGTTAATATACCTATAATACATGTACGCTTCTAAGGTAAGTTAGCGAAGTGATTGGATCCGACTGGATGACAAGCAATAATATGAAAGTTCTGGTTGTAAAATGTAACCCTCTGAAATTTTTATATTTTAGGTCAAGAAATTCTATTATAAACAATATAAAAAACTCGTGTAACAGTATTTTTACAATAGAAATAAAAACAATATAGAAATACATAATCGTAAAATCTAATTGGTAGATTAGGTCACGTTACGATCTATTTAAATACGCGTTAAATTGTTTTATCAACAGAAATGCTGAAATGTCAAAGCAACTTGAACTAAAAGAATTCGAAGGATTCGAAGAACACTTGGATCCCAATAACTTAAGCTTGATTTCAATACTCCGATTTCGACGTTCTAAAAGTGATTTTACTTATAGTAAACTTCATGAACATGCATTAATTTCAAAATTTTTAGCATGTATTTCAGAAATACCTGAGTGGTCTGAGGCTGCACTTTCTCTCAAAAAGAATGGAGTATTGGTAGTAATTATATTTCTTGCTTAAAATACATTGAATGTCAATAGGTGATAGGGAAAAAGTTGGACTTCATTGTCGAAACAACTACCAAGCTACCCAACCTCGCTTGTGGTAGTTATGGATGCTTTCCGGTAGGCTTCATCCTAAGTCTGCATGAAGGTCTGGAACCTTGCTTTCGGTACCAAGAACGTGTTTCGTTTGCAGCCACCTGATATTCTGGGTTAGAATTGATTATTTTTTCAATGCAGTTACTAAACTATTTTTACTGCTATTTTCTGTCAAGCAACAAACACAAAATGAAGAAGTTATAATATTTTGGTTTGAAGTAGATAATGAGATAGCAGACCTCAAGATTAAGCGATCGGAGGTGTGTTCAATAGTTAATTAATTACATCAAGTATAATATTAAAATATAAATATTTTTTAACATGGCTTTTTGCTTATGATTTACAGAATCAATTCGTTATTGATAGATCGGATTCCAATAATCAAGCACATAACCTAATTGAGGAACGAAAGTTGGCGTTGATTTCAAAATTAGGGTCAGATCATAGCTTTAAAAATAATGAAAATGTTAGTACAATTGTAATACAGTTAATATTTGCAAAGATCCACAAGCGTTATCGATCTAGCATTTCAGAATTATTTTAAATGGCGAAGCCCGTCAATTTATTGCAAATTATCCAGATCACTATATCAAGATCACAGGGTATTTTTATTATAGAGTTCCAATCCGGATAAATGGATAAACAGATAATGGATTGGAACTCTATTTTATTACAAATACCGTATAGCGATAGCGCTCTATATAGTACCCCTGGAATAGTATTCCCTTTTTTTTGACAAGCGATTTGTGGTCCAATTTTCATAATTAATAGTGCGATCTTTGATGTGTCTAATGTAGATCAGTAACGATTACCGGTATTTCCCATCTCCCAATATTTGGGGGTACTATTCAATTTAGGCCGGGTTTCTTGAATTGCACCCAGGGTACTATATAGAGCGCTATACCGTAGTAAAAAGAATTCATGTTTTGAACGCTTGTCAATTTTCCGAAAGGTTTTATTATACTGTGCTTTAAAAGTTTCCTATTCTGTGTGTCGCTTATTCTAATCCTGATCCATGTATCTTTGCCGGATTGACTGGGTCACATCACTAGATTCTACAGATTTGCATACTATACGAACTACATAAAGTCACTAAAAATTCGGATTTTTATTTTTACAGATAATCAATATTTTGAATTTATTTTTATTGCTATTCGCACTATGGTGACTAACTTTATAAAAACCCGCTTACCCTAACTCTACATACTATGGTACGAATAGTAAAAATCCATGGTGCGAATAGCAAAAATCCATGGTGCGAATAGCGGTCTCCTAAAAAAATAACCAAAACCTCGCTCCACCATATACAGAAATTTCGTCATTAACTACTTTGATTTGATGATCATAATTTCACGTGAAAAACCAGGTAAGTTTAACTAGTTCGGTCACGATTTGGTTTTAGACCCGGTTAAACTAGTTTCAATCGAACCATCCCTAGTATATTGAGCTACCCCAGTAAGACCATGAAAGATCGACACAGATGATGATCTACACTAATCAAAACAAACTAATAAAACCTTACGTTAGGGTTAGGGTTATGACCGAAGTAGGGCTTATTTTACATCTAAAATTTTTATTTTGCAAGGAATTTTTTTTGTTAGTGCGCAGAAGGTGGTTTCATAGAGGTCGATTATTTGAAAAGATTTGATTGGTGCATCTGCGTCGATCTTCCATGGTCCTATTGGGTAGTTAATATAAATTGTAATCTAAAACTATAGTTTTAGAGTACAATTTATATTAAATATTAGTTTTTGGATAACTTAACTACTACTAAGGTAGCTAATATATTAACATTTGTTTGATAAGTGAAATTTTTTGAATGTGTTTTTTTTCATCTTGTTAGATATTTAGTGCTAAGTTAAATAGCAAATATTAGTTAACTGAGATGTTATACAGATCAGGTAATAAAGTTTTTACTATAAAATTTGAGTGATTGACACTCATATGAAATTTGCAATTTTCATAGTAAATTACAATGATAGGTTATTTTAAATTATTGTTTTTAGATGTTTCTTAAAAGGTAATTGTATTTTGAACAATGTGAAATAATTTGATAACAAAAACAGTTTATTATTCTTATGTTTTAAAAGTATAAAAAATAATAAACTTGAAAAGAATCATGCTTTCAAAGATATCTTTCTGTTTTATAGTTTATAGTACTAAATAATAGTCAAATCTACTATAAAGAATAAGATTATCAGTAAACTTCAATGTTAAGTTTTAAAATTATATAATATTAGCAAAACTATTAACAACTTGTTTTACAGTTTTTAAATTATAATTAAGAAAAAAAAAAAGCATTAACCAAGACATTTTGTAAGAACATTATTTTGATTTTTCTTAAAAAAACTTGGATCAAAAAAATGAAAATTATTAGTCGATATATTTTGTAAAATATCACATTAACTTTTCTGGATCTTAGTTATAGTAATAAGTTCAGATTAGAAAAATGTAAAGTATTAGCTAATACACTTTGCAAGAAAATTATATTAACTTTTTCAGAATAATAAACTCAGATCAGAACAAAAAGTATTAATTAATACAGATTACAAGAACACTATATTAGATTTTCTGGAATAATGAATTTGGATCAGAAAAAAAGTATATTTTATAAAACACTACATTGATTTCAGTTAAAATTTGGATCAGGAGAATGAAAAACATTAATTTATGCATTTTGCTAAAGCATCACATTGATTTTTCTAGATTTTTTTTTTTATATCCGTAAAGTTTATAATAATTTTGAATAGCAGCAAAATAGCATATTGAGTATTATTAGAATTATGTTATTCTTCGATATTTTATTATTTCAGTTGTAATTAATATAATTAAATAAATAATATTTATTAAATTATTTATTAAAATTATAATTATAAGTATTAAATTTATTAAAAATTTGTTAATTGCTAAATAAAATATCTAATTTTACAACATAATCATTAGTTATAAATATAGTAAAACTTTCATAATACACTTTTTATAAGTATACATTCTCTTTAAATGCATATTTAAATTCAGACTCAAGTCTATACATGGTCTTTATAAATATACTTATTCTTATTATTTTCAAAGTATAGTTTGGTTTTGAGAATATGATTTTACTGTAATCGATTTTCTGAATCTGTATCTCAAAAATTGCATATTAATATTTCAAACAAAGCACTTAAGCAGTTTAATTTTGGTGCTATTTAAAAGGATTTGGTTTTGGTAGGATTTTTAAGTTTCATTAAAAATTATTCAAATTTTAAAGATCTTAAATTTCGAAAGTTTCAATTTCAAATTAGAAAAAATAGAATTATAGAATTAAAAAAAGCTTTAAATTAAGATTTACTATAACAGACTGATTATTTTATCTAAACTATTACAATAAATATGAAAAAAATATAAATAACAATTCATTTAACTTTTCAAACTACAGAATTATTATGAACATAAATTACTAATATTAAAATATATAATTTAAAAGAAAATAAATTCAGATACTTAAAAAAAAAATAGAATCTGTTTCATTCAATTTTAAAAAAGAAATTTAATCTGATTTTAGTAAAGATTTCAATATTGGCATCGAACAAATAATGGTGGATGATGATGTTTTCATATTTGATTGACATTCATATGAAAAACTAAAGGAAATAACTAAATCTGTTAAGGAAATAAATAATAAATTAATCAAAAGTACTGAATTATTTGAGAGCAATGATGAGATAGAAATATTTGAGAAAGAACTTAATATGTTACTTCTGTCTGATATAGAACATTTTACAAAATTTACAAATTGTTATTATTAATAATAAAATTAACAATGAATCAATTATAATTCGAAGATGCAATAATATAGAAGTTTAAAGCATAAATTAACTATTAGAAATAAAAAAGATTGACTTTCAAACTATAAATCATATTAGTAAAAAAGTCTCAAGATTAGATATTTGTTTGCAGCATTACAACTATAATCTAAAATATTTGCATTTAAGTATAAAAGATAAATAGTCAATGATAAAAAATATGATTATATTATGTTACTGTCTTTTTTTTAATAAAATAAAATATTTTTTAATAAAAGAAAGTACATGTTCTTTACATACTTGAACTGTTTGTAAACATATAATTTAAGTCTTATATCATAGATTATATAACTGTTTAGCAATTACTGAATATAAAAAACTATTGACTCAACTATTAAATAGTAATAAATCTTGATTTATTTGCACAAACTGTTTCATAACAAATAGAGATCATTTGTATATATGGTCAGGAATTAAAAAAAAACAGTCACCTGTAAAGAGCAAAGAGAATATAATGAAAATACTATACTTATTTTAAAGTTATTTACCAAATAGATTGAATAGGTTGCTAAATTAAATAATGCTATGATAAAGGTTAAGTTATTAAAAAAGCTTATCAAATTGCTTGAAAATATTTTCATAGATAATCTTGAAAATACTGTTACTATGTCTTTCATCATTTATTTAGACTTTATAGTTCTTAACTATTTTTTAATTAAACAGCATTTGCTGTTAAAAAAATTGATACTAGTGAAAAAATGTAAGCAAAATAATTAAAGTCTACTGCATGCAATAATCTTGAAAAAATACTTGTCTATTCTATTTACAAGAATAATCAGAACTTAAGTAGAGACTACCTTTACTCAAGAAATTCAAATCTTTAGTCAAATATTATAATATTATATTATCATCTTTTGTGAGCTTTTTTTCTAGTCTTATATTAATTCTAATAAAAAATAAAAATAAAATATTAGCTAAAAAATAAAAGCAACAAGGCTTACCATTATTACAATTGAATAAAAATAAAATCAAATTGCATTTACTTTTTTCTCTTCAGTAATACATACTGTTATATTCTTTAAATAAAAAGTATAGTTTACTTATATACTTTTTTCTCTTTACTAATAATTACAGATGTTAGAATTTTTGTATAAAATTCTTTATATAATTCATGTGATGGTCTATATTAGAGCCTATAAAGCAAGTATTTAAAAAAAATTAATGTTAGCTACAGATCTCTATTTAAGACTTCTTGATATAAACACAAATTCAAACATTTTAAATCTTGCAGTTATTGACAATATTAATATAAAAGCCAAGACTTTTCAATATAGTAATATTTATAATGTAGTTCTAATACTATATATACAATTCTAAAATGGTCTTTCAATTCGAATATCTGAAACTTTTCAATTTAGAACAATTCAGAATTTAAAATCTTTTTGAAATAAGCCTTATAATAAAAACATAAAATGTAAAAATAGATACAATTTTTAATCAATTAATTAAAAAAGAAAAACAATCAGTATTAAGGATATTAATGCAATACTTAGAAAAAATATTAAATTGGTATCATTTTTAAAACCTTCAAATATTATAATTCTTAAAGCAAAAGATGCTCTAAGCTCAAATGAAAACATTTATTAAGCTGTCAATATATATTTAGAGGACTTCAGTTATACTGAAAATAGAGAGTTAAATTTAATATATGATAAGATGATCTATCATTATATGAAGAATTATGAGAATGAAGAACAAAAGATGAATTATATTCTAAGACAATGACATATAAATAAAACAATATGCAGTGCATTAATCTTCAGCTTTTTAGGATATAATCTTTTTGAACTTGTTACACAACTTGAAGTTAAATTTCTTAATAAACTTCAGTAAAATGTTAACTATCAGTTGATATTTAGAGTACTAGAGCTTATTTGAATGGCAGTTGGAGTTGTAATTCATCGATATGCATTGAAATAAAATATTAGTGTTAAAAAAATTCTTACAAAAAACAATAATTTATTAAAAGTTTGATATAACTTTTATTAATAAACTGAATATCTAAAATTGTATAAACTTAAAATTCATATAGTGAATTTTGACTTGCAAATATATAATTTAATAGCATTTGCTTCTTTATTTCTAGTAACAAAAAAAACAAGATATTGAATCAGTAGCATAATTTTTATTAGATCTTTAATGAAACCACAACTTCTTTAGAATTTTTAAATAATATTTTTAATAAACATAATTTAGAAAAAATATTATCTTAGTTATGATAAGACTTTAAAAGCAATTAATATAAAATTTATTAAACAGTATATAGTTGAACATAAAATTAATTCAGAAATTCTAAAATATAATACTAAAGCAACATAAACAGAAAATAATTTACTTAATGTTTTAATTTCAGAGGTTACCAAAGATCAGTCAATAAGCAAAAGTTTATGAACTGTTAAAGATTGACAAGATGTTCTTTGAAAATTAATTAATAAACTTGAAGTAGGATAAAGCAACTCACAATCAGAATTGCATGATTTGTTTACTAAAACAACACAATTGACAAATGCTAACTATTATTAAATATTTTACTATTATCAATCAGGAATTAAAAAAATAAATACAATTGTTATACAAGGTTTTTATTACATGACTGCCTAAATGAAAGTAGGTGATAAACTAGATCTAATATCTATAAAAATAACAAATAAAAAAAAATATATAAAAAAACTTCACCAAACAGATACAATGAATATAAAAATAAGTAGTAATTCTATGTATACTTTAGAAGTAATCAATATGAAGGTTGAAGAAATAAATTAAGACCTATAATTAGTACCATTATTTGAAACTACATCATCTTTTGAATTCAAATCTTGAAAGCCATATATAATATGTCAACCTAATTCTAAAAAAAAAAAAATCTTAAAAAAGCTTGAAATTATAGTGACTCTATTGTGTTGTCTAGAAAATTTGATGATAAGCTAGTAGAAAAGCTATCTTTATATAAATATTAATCAGTAAAATAAATTTGGGATCAGTAATATATCTGATATAAGAGATCAAAAAAATAAATTATTATTTTTTTTTAATGTTAAGATGAGTATATGTGATCCAGAATTTTATTGGTAATATCAGTTAACTAGCATCTGTTGATATAACAGTATAGAGGTGATCATAGAAAGAGTATACAACTAGTTACTTATACAATTTTAGTCATTATTTAATTTAAGTAGTCTGCTTGAAAGTTCTATACTAGTTGCTATATCTAGAACTCAACTGTAGAAACTTTATTTAAACATTCTGATTCTGTATCCACTACAGTCTACCAATAATTCTAGTAAACTGATGAAGATATGGCATGGTTACTAAATCATGTTTAACTTTGTACTAAATTTATCAGTATGTTCTGTATCCTATACTTACAGCTCACTTAGTTATGTTTTGGTCTAAACTATTCCTTGCAGTCAAGACTAACTATTAAATTGCTTTTATTCTTGTAAGGTTCATCTAAAACCCCAATATCCATCTTTCTAATATCTTTTTTATTATCTCTTATTAACCACTACTTAGAACTGACAAGACTCTCTAGACTTCCAATTCAGATGGCTTGATATAGTATATCTTAGTATTCTTTTCTTCTATCAATTCTGATAACCTAGTTAGTCATATGCTCCTCTATACATCTTGTTATTCATTTTATCTGTCTATCCCTTTAGAGATATTTTATGAGCTTCCATCAGTCTGATAGCATTATTAAAAGTTTTTGTTATCTTCTTAGTTAGGATTTCCAAATGAGTTTCTGATTCTTCAGTTTTTTTACTTTACATATCTGGTAGTCTTATTGTAAGTTTGTACTGAAGTCTTATACAACTCCAGTTATATATTCCTCTATGTAGATGTAATATTACATTTTATATAGATGTCCTAAGCTTCTATTCAAGATGATATAACTGAAGGTTACAGATACACTAATTCAACCAATCGACAAAGACAGTTACTATAACACAGATCTATTTTCCAAAATTCATTATTTATAAGATTTGAATTTTAGATCTGTCATTTGGAGGTTGACAATCTGATCACTTCACTAGATCATCACAGTTTCCAAAAAAATAAATTATAAATTATATTGTATATCAAAAATAATAATAATAATAAAAGAAAAGTGTAACAATATAATGAAATGATCAAGTTGTCAACTTTTCAAATAATAGGTTGGGTGTTCAAATCCTATCAATATTAAAAAATTTGAATAATTATCTATATAATATTTGTATTATGGCAACTGTTATTAGAGACAATCATGAAAAGAATGTACAACTAATCATTCATAATGATTAGATTAAAATACCTGTAATGATAATCACACTAGCATAACTGACAAGTCATGGGATATTTGTACAATATTAGAGTTATATAAAAGAATACAAACTAACAAATTAAGCAGTACAAATACTAAATAAGTTCTTATAATCATGTAAATTTATTAAATTAAGTAATATGAAGTCTATTTGAGAAGATCTGAATAAAGAAATAGCTGGATCTTTGACAATCTTATTGTAAAGGCTAACTTGATGAAATAGATATCAAGATCTAGTACCTGATTATAATAACCAGACAGACAAAAATCTTCAGATTGAGAGTTGCAAAGATACTATAAACTAAGTCACCAAAATGAACTAAAGGAAAAAGATATCAGACTGATCTGATATATTGATAGATTAATTGTAATCCTACATGAACTATCTGGATTGAGAGTTTAGTAAAAAGACAAAAATATACTAAAATATTAGGGTTATATTATAAAATAGATGTTAAAGTCTAAATAAAGTTTATAAGAACATAACAATTTAATGATTAAATCCTGATTACAAGTATTAGTTCTGACATAATGATACTTAAATCAATTATAAAAATGAATACAGAAGGTGTTAAAAGATTTATCTCAAAAATAAATTAATCCTAAGATTGAGATAATAATTTGAACATCTGGGTATAACCTAATGAGTTAATACAGATTACAGGTTCAAAAGGTTTAAAATGAAACATCCAAGCAAGGGTATTAGATATGACAATTGGTGAGAAACCTTCAGATGAACTTCTTAAATAAGTAATATAGAAAAGTTAAACATATAACCAATTGTATACTTTCCTGTAGTGGTTCATTGAACCACAATACTAATAAATGATTAATAAAAATCAAAAGACTAAAGAGATCACCTTAAAAAAAAAAAAAAAAAAAAAAAAAAAAAAAAAAAAAAAAAAAAAAAAAAAAAAAAAAAAAAAAAAAAAAAAAAAAACAATAATGAAAGAATAAAAATAAAATAATTATTCAAATGTAATTTTATATTATAAACTTGCAATATTGTTTTTGCTAAAAGAAAAAAAAAAAAGAAAATTTAATTAGCAAAAATCACAATCTACATACTATAAAATAGTTTTTCTTAATTTTCTTGACATTTTGATAACATACCAACCTTTCAAAGATGCATTTCGTAGAAAGTTCTCACTCGTGCACATCTAACAAGCTGTTTTTAATGCTAAGATCTTGCAAACTCGAAAATAATCATGCGAAAGAATGCAAAATAATTGCCCATCTTTGAAGGGGTCGTATATTACCGGATAACATTAGTTTTTTATGTTCTTTATACTGTTCGATTCGTTAAAGCTCTGGTAGCTTTTGTTTTAAGAATCGTTAGTCGTTATAACTAAGACTTTGGGTGAAATTTTAGAAAACGTGATGTCGTCGATTTGTGTAATTTATGAAAATCATATGTGACATCTCGGTCGACTGATATGAGTAATTTTTTACAACGTTTTGAATTGGTGCAACCTAAAATTTCTGACTAAACTTATAAGTCTAGCTAGACCCAATCACCAATAAAATCGCGTTATTTTTCGAAAAGAAGTAAATAACTTACGGACATCAAATAATTTTTTTTTTTACGCGAATTGTCAATCATCCGTTCAATCCATTCAATCCTTACGGATTGTCGATCATCCATACGGATTCACGTGCGATGCGGATTGCAAATCAATTCGTATTATCCGAATTTGAACGGATCACACCACTACTTTTAGTAATCAAAATTAGTTAATTCCGACCATGCTGAGGTATTCCGACCCAGAAGTTTGGTAACCCCTGAGTTTACTGGGGTAGCTATCGCTATGGTGTACATACCAGATCTAATCTCTAAAATAAACTTATACAGAACAAGGGCCTTTGTTTATCTTTGAAAATCCCACTTCTGCCGACGACGAGAACATAAGTTTATTAAAAAATGTGGTACTGGAACCTGAAGCGACAACTGTTTCAAGGGTTCCTAATACTACGTCCTCGTCTGCATCCATGTGTGGCGTAGTTGCTCCTACTAATAAAGCTATTTATAAAATCTGTAAAAAAGCTCCAAAAAGACCTCCGAGACCTCCGAATGCTTTCATCCTTTATAGACGAGAGAAGCAATCAGAAATTATGGCTAAATTTCCGGGCTATATTAATAATGAAGTATCCAAAGAAAGTGGTAGAATGTGGAGTGAAGAGCCTCAAGAAGCTCGTTTTAGATTTCAACAAATGGCTGATGCAGCCAAACAGGAACATATGAAAAAATATCCTGATTATAAGTATCGTCCACGAAAACCAAGACGCAGAAGTCAGAAGCCGAAAGATTCATCGTCAAATCGGGTTTCAACAAAACCGAAAGATTCATCGTCAAATTGGGTTTCAACAAATTACTCACTTAATGATTCGCCACAGTTGTCCGAAGATTTGAACCTTGAGGTGGTGAACTTTGTTGATACCAGTGCAGTTGATCCCACCTCTATCGATTTCAACTATCAACCGATTTTTGTGGATTGTCCGCTAATAAGCTCACCCCTTAGTTATTGGAATTTAAATTATTATCCCGATTCATTAAATTATCCTGATTCAAATTCAAATTATTTTTTTTTCACATCGTCTTATGATGATAGTATGGTTGATTTTAATCTATTTCAAGATAAAAATTCACAGTGATTATACAAAAAAAAAAAAAAAAAAAAAACAAAGTAACAAAACCATTCTTATTATAATTTATGCTAATAGTCATATATATTATCATAGTCAAACAATTTTATAAAAAAAAATATTTATCATCTACAATTTGATTAAAAATTTGAACTTTATATTTTATACGTACGTATCAATCACAAATTGACTAAGTTGGGGGCCGGTTAAAGCAGTTAATTTTACATACTACATAAATTGTATTTTTGATACTGTATAACCTACTCACTCTAACCGCATCAAAAAGGTAGCCCTAAAACTCCGCCGCCTAAATTGATTACGATTTTCCATATGATTATCGAACCATGCATTGAACCATCCTATAACATACGTAATAACGCTACGATATTTTCTAGGATCTTCTTTTTTCTCTACAGCACCTCGATAGAAATGTGATTGATTTTACTATCGCGTGACATTCGGTCCATTGAACAAAATTGTATGAGAGAAATTTTTGTTAAGACTCTAAGGTGGTTTACTACGTAGACTACGTAAGTAATAATTACAACCCTAATTACAACCAATACCCAAAGCCGTAATTGTTTATAAATGTAATGAGATACATACAGCTAAGTAATTATGTCAACCCAAGCAGGATTTATAATACACTACGTAGCATTCTTGCATGTCCTTACTAAGGTTGGGGGCACAGGGGCATGGGCATTCCCCATAGGGCATGCCCTTAGGACATGCCTATGCATGCATGCCGAAAAAATCACATGACATAGATGGCCAAACTCATTGGCTAAAAATTAATATATACTATTCTACAATATCGATATTTATATGTATAGTATATAGTATATAATAATTTTATACGTACTGGGTGTTTGATAAGTCCTTTTTTTTAATCACTAAATAAATTACTGTACTACAAAAAAATGTGATAAAACTAATACTAGTGGAGATATAAAAAAGGTCCTGTTGTTACGACAAAGGAGAGCTTCTATATCTTCCAACCAGATTTAACTCAGTGCCGCAAGCATTAAATACAAAACCCGTAATTTATTTCAATACACAAAGACAAGAAAAACACTCTTCTTCCTCTAGTACAAGAAAGAATCCCTTCTTTTATACCAACTATTATACTCTAACTAATTATATATTATGTTATTATAAAATGATCGTTAAAGTATAGATTCGATAATTATCTAAATATAAGCTTAAAAGTTACTGTACATAAGAAAAAGTTTAATGTTAAAATTACATAATTTTCGTAACACTATCCAGAAACTTATTAAACATCTGATATATTGAAATAATTTAAGTATACAAAAGAAGAAAATCTTTTTTTTTTGTATTAAAGTTCCTGCCTTGGCGGAGTGATTTTTATTCAAGTTTTTGTCAGACACGGGTGTCTTTAAAGATCTCTTTACATTGGAAGTTACAACTATAGATGCTGGTGAAATTGGTGAAACTGGTGGCTATCTAAAATCTGATTGGATGTTAAAAAAAATTTTACCAATTTCACCAGTTTCACCACCATTTACCAAGAATTTTACCAGTTTCATTAGCATCTATAGTTACAACTAACCATACATGCATTTTTGGTGCCTAATTTAAATAATCTATTTAATATATTACTATATAGGTTCTATATTAGATGTCATACCTGCAAGTCAACTATGAATCTTGTCTATTTAAATCTTCTGTATATGCAATTTCAACTTGTATCATGATGACATCTTTAAAGTTACATTTATTCAAAATATTTAATATATTCAATTTTTTTAGAACTATTTTATTCTTAATAAAAAACTTATTAAAATTTTTTATATTCTATACATAGCTGATCTAATTTATATAACATATTATAGTCAGATTAATACTTACAATTACAGGTATTTCTGTTAAATCATTATGTTATATTATTTTTATCTTTGTAAAGTTCATTAGAATTTTAGTATCTATCTTTTCAATATTTTTTTTATTGTTTTTTACTAACTACTACTTAGAATCAATATTATTTTTTCAAATTTTCAATTTAGATAATCTAGATATAGTATATAATGTTTCTATAAACCTAAAATAAACTAAATATTGATTAAGTTTAGGTTCAGTATTGAATTTTTATTCAAGTTTAGATTTAGTTTAAGTTTATAAATTTTAAATTCAATTTAAATTCAGATTCAATGATCTGTAAAATTTAAAGTTCAGTTCAGATTTAGGTTCAATAATCTGCAAATTTTAAAGTTTAGTTTAGATTTAATAAACTTAATTTATAACTTAAACTAAACTAAACTAAACTTAGAAACACATTTTAGATTTTTTTATCAAAAATCTAAAATTAAACATCTTTTTTTTATAATTAAAAATTATAAAATAAATATATACTAATATAATGTATTTTTATATCTAAAACAAATTATTTGGAAAATAAAAATAGAATTAATTAGTAAAATTTTGAGAATAATAATATTTTTTGTAATTGTTATAATTCTCAAAATTTTATTGATTAATTTAATTTTTATTCTCTAAATAACTTTTGTTTTAAATATAAAAATATATTATATTAACATATATTTATTTTATATTTTTTAAATTTAAAGAAAAAATACTTAATTTTGAATTTTTTTATCAAAAATTCAAAATTAAATAAATATTTTTTTCTTAGAACTAAAAATTATAAAATAAATATATATTAATAAAATGTATTTTTATATTTAAAACAAAGTTATTTAGAGAATAAAGATAAAATAAATTAATAAAATTTTGAGAATTATAATAATTTTATAATTTTATTAATAAAATTATAAAAAAGATTATTATAATTTATTGCAATAGTAATATATCATTACTTCTGATCAACTAATTAGAATGCAAGATCAGATGAAGTAAAATTAAAGCAAAACATTATTTCTTTTGAATAATCATCTGTAACTTAAGATTTTGCATATGAAACTATCTCTTATATTTCAATTAAAAAAATTTCTTATAAAATTTTAGATTAAAAACTTTATTTTCTAAAGTCATATATAACTTTAGTCTAATACTAATTTTAATCTTAAACCAATATATTTTATTTAAATATTATATATGATCTTATAAGTAGTAATACATCACATAAGCAAAAAATTATAAAATCTTATAAAAAAATATTATTATTCTCAAAATTTTACTAATTAATTTTATCTTTATTTTCTAAATAAATTTGTTTTATATATAAAAAATATATATATAATATTAAATCTGAATATGTTTATAAACTTTGAACTAAACCTGAACTAAATTAAATTTTAAGTTCAGATTTAGTTCAGGTTTATAAATTTTAAGTTCAGTTTAGGTTTATATTCAATAATTTGCAAAATTTGAAGTTTAGTTTAGATTTAATGAACTTGGTTCATGAATCTAAACTGAACTGAATTTAGAAACACTAATAGTATATCTTAATGTTTATTTTTTTCAGTAAATTTAACAACTTAGTTGATTATATATTTCTCTATATATTTTGACATTTAGTTTATCTTTTTGTTTTTTTAGAAATGTTTTATAAATTTTTATCAATCTAATAATATTGTCAAAATTTCATACTATTTCTTTATTCAAAAATTTTCAAATAAGTTTCTGACTTCTTGGTTTTTTATTTTTTATATTCAGTAGTTTTGTTATATATTTATACTGAAGTTTTATATAATAATAGTTATTAATATTTCTTTATATGTATATAATATTATATTTTGCATAAATAATCTGAACTTCTATTTGAGATAATGCAATTGAAGGTTACAGATATACCAATCCAATTAATAATTAAGAGACAGTTTGTTATAATACAAATATAATTTTAAAATTTCATTATAAATAAGATTTAAATACTAAACCTACTATTTAAAGAATGACAATTTGCCTACTATATTAGAATTATTATTCTCTTAAACTAACTTTATATAAATATATATATAAAAATCTTAATAAAAATAATTAACAAAGTTGTCTAAATTAAAAAAAAATTTAATTTAGCTTTTTTTATTATTATTAAAAACTATAATTTATAACAATTAAAAAAAACTCTTTCTATCAATCATTTGGATACAAAAAACAACTAAAAAAAAGAAGATTTTAGTAAAGTTGGCAATAGAAAACATCTCAAGTAACTCTAAGTAAAAAGAAGTAGCAATATAAAAAGCAATAGACTAGTGAAGAAAAAAATTTGCTGCAAAACTAATAGATTAGCTACTAAAAAAAAGTAAAAAACTCATTAGAACATAACAATAGTAGAAAATTGCCATTAGACCTTGTATTGTAGATCTGTTTACATTATACAAAAGACATATAGCAGTAAAACAACAACAGATATGTGCAGGCCATCAAATTAGTATAGACATCACAAATTGTATAACAATATACATAAAATTCTATATATAAATAAGCAAAATAACAAAAAAAATTTAGAAACCAATTAGAAGTATATAGATATAAATAGAACATAGAATTAGTAAAACATGAAAAAAGTCTATTAATAATTTTTATAAAAAGAGCATACTAGGCAATAAACAGAATACATAATAAGATATTTTTTAATTAGTCAAATAGAACATATATAATACTAAACAGAGAAGATAAGATTGTTGCTATGCTTATTAAGCAAAGCTCAAAGGAAATTGTATTTTTAAGAAAAACTAAAGAATTAATCAAAAGAGCAGAAAGAAAACAATTAAAAAAGAAATTAAACTTTACAAAAGCAGACAAGAATATAATAATAATTGAACTTGAAAGAATTCATAAATAAGAAAATAGAAAAGCAGTACAATAAGAAATAACTGAAAAAAAAGAAAAGCAAGAAAATAGACATAAGATGGGAAAAAAAAAATTGAAAAAAAATAAAAGAAAATAATATAAACAAAAGAAAACTATAATAAAAAGACTTTACTATAAAGAAAAAAGCAAAAATGAAAATAAGTAATAAAAGTATAGACTAGACAGAAGAAGAATTACTTGTACAAGAAAAAAAATTAAGAAAAAAACAAATAAAAAAAGTAAAACAAGAAGATATAAAAATAAATGATAAAGAATCAAGACAAAGTTCAATATCAGAAGAAAAACAAAAACAAAAACAAAAAAAAAAAAACAAGTAGTGAAAGAGAAATAGATATAGTAAAAATTTCTTTAAAAAAAAGCATATGAGCACTAAGCAAAAGAAATTGCAACAAAAGCAACAGTCTACTTACTAATATACTTGTATATAATGTGTTTGAAGAAACAAAAAAAGAACATATGAAGTTTCTCAAATAGTTACTAAAAGACAATAAACATATTAAAAATATTAAAAAAATCTTCAAATGAGGAAATTTGTAGATTAAGATAAACTTTGATTGTGAGTATAATAGAAATAAGGCAATACAAAGAATAAGTAAAAAAGAAAGTAATTAGTACAGAATAATACCAGAAGTAGACAAAGAAAGAAGAAGAACAAAATGAAAAAAATACAATAATAAATACCAAAATAAAAAAAATAGTATAATAGAATATAAGAAAAAGAATATAAAAAAGAAAAAATTAGACAAAAAGTAAAAGAAGAACATACAAATATTAAAAAAGAAGAAGCAAAAAATCTAAAATATATAATAATCTAGAACTTGTTAGCAGATATAAATAAGAAAAAACTAGAATACATTTGCAAAAGATTTAAAAAAGCATATATAACAAGAATTAAAAGGTTCAAATACAAAACTTTTGTAATAATTCAAATAGAAGAATTAGAAGAAAGAAGTACTTATTGGTTCATACTAGTTAACAACTATAAACTGATAAGAGTAACAGAAAGAAAAGAAAATCATGAAACAAGACAAAAACAAAGACAGTATATAGCAAAATTAACAAAACTGCTAAGTAATATTTTAGAAGTCCTACTATTATAATGTTTAAGAAATAAAGGAGCAAAATTAGTATATATTCCACTAAATAGAAATGAAAACCAAAGAAGAACTGCAATAATTTTATTTGCAACAGAAAGAGAAAAGAAAACAGCTCAATTAAGACCAATTATATACAACAACTTCTATATATTCTGATCAAATAAAATGAAAAAAAGAGTAAGAAGAAAAAAAGATTTTTAAGAAAGAAGAGTAAGAAGCTGAGATAGAATAATTCAAAATTCAAGCAAAAGATTTGCAAAAATAGAAAAAAATGCCTAAAGGATAAAAATGCTGATATAAGAAAAGAAAAAAGTTAAAATAAAAGCAGTCAAGACTCAAACAGAAGATATATAAAAATAGAAAATAATCCCCAAATACAAGACATAGTAGAATGGTTAGGTAATAGAAATATCAATACAGAAAAAGAAAAAAAAATATAAAAAAAAATATAATAAAATTAAAAAGACAAATATAGCCAAAAACAAATCAAATAAAAGGCATTTTAGGCCAGATTTTGAATATATTAAATTGATTAGAAGATACATAGCAGACATGAAAGAAAGTCTAGTCAACTGCTCCTAAAGGCACTCTAGTTGAGTTTATGAATACAAATGAAGAGATTAAAAATTTATTGCAAAGTAAAAGAAGAATTTTTAAAGCAAAGAGAAAAAAAACATCTCCTTATCTAGAAATAAAAAAGAGCAGAAAAGAAAATAAAAATGTTGAAAATGAAAAAACAAATCAAAAACAACTAAAAGAAAAGTAAAAAGAAGGAAGAAAAGAAATTAAATTAGCATAGTATAACATCAATAAATTGAAGACTAAAGGTTAGAAGATTGAAAACTTGCTTGGCTAGAAGAATTATAATACTAGAAATTACAAAAACAAATCTTACAGAAAGAGTGAGAAAATTTCTAGTATACAAGATAACAAAAAGATATAATGAATACTAGAGCAGTACAGCAGAAGACAAGAAAAAGATTTAGGTATAAGAGTTCTGAAAAAGAACAATAGGCAAAACATATAGGTGCTGTCAAGAAAATAAATAAGTATATAATAGAAATTATATTATATTTTAAGCAAATAGAGTTAATAGTAATAGAGGTCTAGGGGTGTGGCAACCTAGTGAAGTAAATAGGTTGTCAACCCTCAAGTGGCAAGTCTAAGGTTTAATTCTTATGGACAATGAATTTTAAAAATTATACTTATATTATAGTAACTGTCTCTTGCTGATCAGTTGAGTTTTGGGCATCTGTAATCTTAAATATACCAAGTTGGGCCTCACCTGATATTGGGAACTCAGGGCATCTATATAAAGTATAACATTATATATAAATAGAGGAATATAAAAAACTAGTGTCATATAAGGCTTTAATGCAAATTCATGATAAAACACTAGGTATAAAAGACTAAGAAACTGAGGAAATAGAAACCCATTTGGAAATTTTGAGTAAAGAAGTAGCACAAAGTTTCAATGATGCTATTGGACTAATGGAAACTTATAAAACACCTTTATAGGAACTGTTAGATAAACCAAATGACAAGATGTATAGAGGAGCATATAACCAACTAGGCTATCAGAATTGCTAAAGAAAAAGAATACATAAGTATACCATACTGGGCCATCTGGATTGGAAGTTTGGGGAGTCAGTTAGTTCTAAGTTGCAGCTAGTAGAGGATAATGAAGAAGAAATCAGAAAGATAGATACCAGGGTTTGGGTAAACTTTACAAAAATAATAGTGGTTTAAGGAATAACTCTGACTGCAAGTATTGGTCTCAGCTATAGTGTCAAACCAGGTTAGCAGTAAAAGAGAATATGGCTCACTCTGGTAGGTTTGCCTCGAGAATAAAAATAGTCTAAGGATTATAGTTTTATAGTTAAATATGAACAGATCTGAGTTAGTAACCTGATAAAATTAATACTAGAGTTAGATCAGAGGGTTTAAATAGAATATCTAAGCAGAGATGTTAGATATAGCAACTGGTAGGAAACCTTCAGGTGGACTCTTTAAATAGGTAATATAGAAAAGTTACACATATAACTAGTTGTACACTCATCTAATAGTTCAATATAGATAGGTTTGTATAAAACATGTACTTAACATAAGTATTAATAAAAAGCTAAGACCAAAGAGGTCATCTTAAAAAAAAAAAAAGTAATAAGAGTCTGCATATCACTAAGTAACAAAGAAATAAAAAAAAAATATTCAACAAAAAATAGTAGAAATTGTTGCAAAAAAAAAATAAACAAGCACAAATAGTAATTATAAGAGACTTTAATCATATAGTGAACAATGTTTTAGATAGACAGAACTTACAAATGGCAAGTTACAAAAGATGCTAATATTTAGTTAGATAAAAAGACAAGACTTATATAATATATACAGAGAAATGCATCCAACTAAACAGAGATACACATAATTAAATTCAGAAACAACAACAAAAATTGACTATATATAGGTATCAAAAAGACTAGTCTCAGATCTACAAAAAGCAAAAATTAAAGACATAGAAAAAATTACTAAAAGTGACTACAAGATAGTAATATCAGAAATATGAGTAAAACATATGATAATAAAAAGCAGCAAGACAAAAGTCAAAATAAAAAACCAATTAAAAACAAAATATCTCTATAATAAGACAAAAGAAAAAGAATAGAAAAATTATATACAAAAGTTACAAAAGAGATTAGAGTTAAAAGAAACTTTGAAAAATATATAAAAAGACAAATAAAAAAAGAAAAAGAAAATATAAAAAATTAACAATATATAGAATAGGATAAAAGAGGCAATTATAATAGCAGCAAACAAATACATATCTAAGAAAAAAGTCTACAATATAATGATAAACAGAAAGCATAATTAAGAAAATTAATAACAAGAAAAAATTATTGTAGAATTTTAAAAACTAGTCAAGTATACAAAGACAAAAAAAAAGCAAAAAGTTGCAAAAGCAAATAAAAGTGAAGTAAATAGAAAACTCAAGATGCTAAACAAGAAAATTGGTACAAAATTAAAGACAATAGTCTAATGCTTGGATAAAGGATATAAAAAACTGATAAAAAATCTTTCAAGAAAAAAAAAAGAAAGAATAAAAACAAAAACAAAAAAGACAAAAAGAAGATAACATAGACAAAAAATATGAAATAATTAAAACTGATCAAAGAAAAATGATAGTTAGCCTTTTGAACAAGTTATACATAAAGGTAATAATTTTCAGAATAATCAAACAAACAAAAGAAGAAACTAGACTAGTGATGAAAGCAGAACTAGTCAGAAAAGCAATAGTAAAATATTATAAAAAGCAGTTTAGAAAAAGAAATATAAAATTAGAAAAGATGTCAGAAAGCTAAAAAAAAATCTATAAACTACAAGATTATATTAAAGAAGAATAGTACATGAAAATTAGAAAGAAAATTAAGAAAGAAGAATAGGATAAGATAATTAAAGAACTTAAAACAGGAACAGCTTTAAAAATATTAAAAATAACTTATACTTTAATTAAACAAGCAGAAAGAAAAATCCAAAAGGTTTTCAGAGCCTATGCAAATTTGTGCTTAGAGATAAAGAAAATACCAATAAAATAAAAAATAGCACAAGTATACTCAATACTAAAAAACATAGAATGGAATACAGTTTGAACAATATTTGACCAATAGCACTAATTGAAACATTTAGAAAACTTGTAACAAAGTTAATAACAAAAAGGCTTAGCAAAATATTCACTAAGAGAGAAATACTTAAAAGACCAAACTACACAGACCTATTAGGAAACTTAACAGAACAACCAGTACATGTTCTAAATATAACAATAAAAGAGGCAAGAGAATATAATAAAAAGGTATAGATACTTTTACAAGATATGAAAAAGGCATTTAATTTAGTTTTACTCAAATAGTCTTGAGCTAGTCTTACAAAGAGTCAAAATATTCAGAATAACAATTAAGTATATCTTAAACCTTTTTTATAAAAATAATCACAGTGCATGGTCTGACAGAAAAATAATAGTAGGAGATGAAAAATAAATCAAGATAAAGTAATATCATCACTAATATGATGTTTTTGCTATAATCTGTTATTAGAAAAGATATAGAAAAATAAAAGTTTAGACTATATAGTAAAACAAAAGATTAAAAAATAAATACATTGTAACAACATTACAAGCTATCACCAAGTAGCAATTACATATGCAAATAATATAATATGAATTGCAAGTAACAAAGAACAATTGCTAAAGATTCTAAAGTTAGCAGAGTTTTTCAAACTAAATAATATTGAAATAAATAAATTTAAATCAAAACTGATAGTAATGAAAAAAAAAATTAAAAAAGAAAAAAAAAATAACTTTCAAAAGAAACAAGATAATAAAAGAGCCAAGAAACAAAATAGTTTATTTATTAGAAATTTGGCTAAATAACAGAATGTAAGAAGTCTTAAAAAAAAAAAGCAAAAGTGATAATAAGCTAGACAATAAGAGACCTTAAGTATAAAAAAATAACAATGAGCCAAATTGCATATATAAACAATATAGTAATAATACCAAAATTAAGCTACATGTTACAATTAACAAAAATGTTAGAGAAAGAAATAAATAAAATACATTAACCAATAATATGTTTAGCAAAACAAAAAAGCAACTTATCAAGAATGCTAGAAAACTGTATAATAGAATATAAGGATCTTAGTAGTTGCAAAACTCTGTAACAAGAACTAATAATGAAACAAATAGAAGGCCTAGTAGCAAGACTAAACAGAAAAAATAAACTAGGACAGCTAACAAAACTAAGAATAATACAGGGTTGCCAAAGAGCAAGCTTAACAAAAGACATATAAAAAGTAGAAAAATTACCAGAAGACAAATTATGTTAAAGTGATCATTCCTACTCTTGAATATCGACTTCAAAATATTGTAATCAATCAATTAACTTGTAACAAAATTTTCACTCAACATATTGGCCTTGTCAAACTTAAAGCCAAACTTTGCCGTACAATACCCTCTA
>CAJVQA010001698.1:0-24429 GCA_910591915.1 Cetraspora pellucida
AATTTTCTAATTGTTTCGCATTATTGCAAAAATTTTCTAATTATTTCTCATTATTGCAAAAATTTGCTAATTATTTCAAATTATTGTGAAAATTTGCTAATTATTTCGCAATATTGCGAAATTTTTTTGATTATTTCGCAATATTGTGAAATTTTTTTATTTCGAAAGAATTTCGTGTCAATCGCAATTATTTCGAAAGATTTTCGGTATGCAAAATCTTTCGCAATATTTCGCATATTTATTCTGCTGATGTATACTAAATAAAAAAGCTCTAGTCTCCAAAAAACTAGTTTAATAATAAATACAACATAATGAAAACATCAAACAATTATATAATTGAATATAAAGATCTAGAAAATTGCAAATTACTAAGTTAAAAAATAATGACAAAGCAAATAAGTAGACTTTTTTCAAGACTCAACAGACATAACAGTCTGGATAAATTAACAAGACTTATAATTGCTCAAGAATGTCAAAAAACAGATTTAACAGAAGATATTTGAAACAATAAAATAAAATCAGAAGTAAAAAAGTTTTAGAAGAATAATTTAGCCTATTGAACAATGGCTAAAGTAAAAAAAATAGAAATAAACATTAAAGCAAAAAGATGTTTGTAAAAAGTTTATAGCTATGACAAAAGAATAAAAGATATATTGAAAATAAAAACATAAACAGCAAACAGAGGTATAATAAACAAATAGGAGTTATTATATCCGAATTTACTTGTAAATACAAAAGATAATAATCTAATTATATGAAGACAGCTTAAGAGTCTTTAAGAGCTGATATGCAAAGAAAAAAAAGCTAAATAGGTTAATAAAAAAAAAAAATACTTATAACACAAATAAATAAAGAAATGCAAGATTATTATTAAATAAATAGTTACAATATATAAACATTAAAGATTAAGTAAGAAAAAATATTAGAAAACTAAAGAAAAAAAAATAGATTATATATGAACCAAAACACAACTAGCAACTTAGCAATTTTATTAAGAAAAAAAAAATATTAGCAAAGCATTGGTTAACACATAAAGAAAAACTATATATATATTTATAGAAGTAAGCATATACAAAGGTTGTGAAAATAGATTAGAACAAATAACAGACAAGTATGAAAAATAGTTAAAACAAGACCTTGATATTAGAGTTACTAATAGAAAAGAGCAATAATAGAATAAATGCAATACTAGAACAGTTATTAGAAAATAGAATAATAAAGAAATAAAAAATAAATAAATAAAACTAATAGGAATAAGACAAACAAAAAAACTAGAAATAAAGCTAATTAAAAAATAAGAATTAAATAGTATAATTACAAACTATTTAATAAAGATTCTAACAAGAAACAAAAAAAATACAAAAAAAATACATATTTTATACAAATAATATATTATACAAAAAGAAAGAAAAAAGCAGCACAAAAAAAATATGTATTGGTTAGATACAAGTAAAAAAGAAAAAAATTGACCAGAGAAAGAAACTATTAAAACTAAAAAGATAGTCTTTAGCAACAATATAGACAGCAATTCTAATAATACCAGAAGAGAAAAACATAAAAGTATATACAAACAGCATCATAGCATTAAAGAATATTAATAAAACAATTCAAGATACAAGAAATAAAAATATTTTAAAAAAAAATATATAATATAAATAATAAACATTGTTGATCTAATCAGATACAAAAACACTAAAATAAAAATAATTAAGATGAAAAATTATAGTAAAGATAAGTAAAATGACAAAGCAGACTTTCTTGCAAAAAAAAAAGCAACTTGTAAAGATATAATATATACAAAGAAAGTTAATTGTAATAAAATAGAGTACTATTTAGAATAGAAAAACAAGAAAATTAACATACTGACAAGACTTTTGTATAAAATAATAGTAAGTGCTAAAATTAAAACCAACAAATCTAATAAGAATACTAGAACTAGAAACAGAAAATATAATATATAATTGATCAAGTTTTTGGAAAAAAAGAATAAAACAAGAGAAGTTCATTATATCTTAAGAAAACTTAATACAAGAAAAGCTATAACAATCAAGTGCATAATGAACAACTTATTGATGCTTGAAGAATTAAACAAAAAAAAATTAAAAGTTTATACAACTGCAGAGTGCCAAGTATGCCAAAATGGAGAAAAAGAAATACAGACATACTTAACAAGTTGTAATGAACAAAAAAGCTTATAAAAGTGAATCCAAAAAGTTGCAACAACAATAGCATGAAATAAGCTCAAAGAAAAAAAGAAAAACAGAATCTTATTATAAGTATTATATAAGATGCTATTTAGAGAAACAGAAGCAAAAGAAATCATAAACAGAAAAGTGCTAATAAAAAGACTCATAATGCTAAAAGTAGAAAAAAAGCTAAAATGACTTTTAACAAGCAGGCAATACAAAAGTATATAGATAAAGTAACAAGAACAGTATAGAATATCTTTTATGACTAAATATAAAAAGTACAATATGAAAAAGTACAAGAATAAAAGAAAAAAATTAATATAACAAATAAGATGAAGAAAGGTGCTTATATAAGAAAAAAGATAAAAAAAAAAAATAAGCAAGCTAAAAAAGAAGAAAAACAAAAAAAACAAATCAAATAAAGACAAAAGCTTGAAAAACAATTAACATGCTTGTTACAAAAAGTGAAAGCCTTTTTAATATAGCTTTAAGTAGTTAAATAAACAGTTTATCTTTAATAAAAATAATATAACAGGTTGCACTCAGATATTATTAGGTGATGCTAGACTTAAACATTGGAAAATTCTATGTAATTGTATATATATATAGTTTAATTGTATATATATTTAGTTTTAAGAATCTTAATAAAGTACTAGCATAACTGTTTAAGATTAAAAAAAAAAAATTTATCTAAAACAATTAAGAAAATTATAAATATTTTTAATATTTTAAAGAATATAATTAAATTTAAATTTATCTGATAGTAATTTGACATTATACAAAAAAGTTTTTTTTTCAATATAAAAATAAACTAATAATTTTATTTATTAAAAACAAAATATAACAACTTGAAGTTTTTTTAAAGAATAATGAATCTAGTATAAATTTTGAATTTGTATATTACAAACTCAGATATTTTTAATTCTGTATTTCAAGCAGTTTTTATTGTAATATGTAAAAAGTTTGATAAGTATTTTTTATATTATCTTTTATTTTCTTTTTATTGCAATACTTATTTTATTAAATTGGCTATTATTGCTATTGTTATAGAATGAATTATTATTATTTTATTATTATTAGTTATTATTATTATATTATTATTATTATTATTTAGTATTAATTATTGTATTATTGTATTATTATTATTACTAGTAGTTGCTAGAACTTTCTAGTTGATTAGTAATCACTTAGTCGCTTAGTTACTTAGTCACTTAGCTGCTTAATCATTTAGTAATTAGTTACTTAGTAATCATTAGTTATTAGTTACTAGAATCTTCTGATTACTTAGTAATCAATTAGTTACTTAGTTGCTTAGTCACTTAATGCTTAGTTGTTTAATTGCTTAATTGCTTAGTTGCTTGGCTGCTTAGCTGCTTAGCTCACAGATATATAAACTCTGCTAAATTCCCTAAGTGTAATTAAGCAACAGACATTTCTCTTCTCTTTAATATTGTAAACACATCTTGAGATTCTTTAAAAACAGAAACCTAAAGATAGCCCTTCTTGTTATTACTTTAATAAATAGCTTTTGCCTATAAACTATATTGATACTCCCTCTCTAGAATAATTTTTATAGGCAAGGTTTATTATCTCTTAGTAAAATAAAGTAAAGTTACTAGTATTGCATTATCTTTTCTAAACTGTCTCAGAGAAGAGTATAGTTTCTTAACAATGTCTAACAGAAACTATACTTCTCTCTTGAACACCACATATACCAGTAAGAGATTCCCTATGCTATATTATTGTTATAGTGTGAAAATTAAGAAGGCTTTTATCTATAATATTTGGTGCCTTCTGGCAAAAAGGTTAAATTTTTAGAGAATACAAGTCATCTTGGACAAAACATTCCTGAACATATTAAAAAAGTTATCCTGGCAAGAGACTCAAATGAGTATTAGTTATCTTGGCAAAAGACCCAAACGAGTATTAGTTATTCTGACAAAAGACCTAAATAAGTATTAGTTATCCTGGCAAGAGACCCAGACAAGTATTAGTTATCTTAGCAAAGCCCTGGATGTAGAAACACTTCTTCTTTTATAATTTATACTGTTGCTGAACATTACAACAAGAACATCTAAAGCCATCAACAAGCACACCTAACTAGAACTTATTTTGCAATAGATGTATTTCAAGTACAGTATTCAGATTTATTTTGTCATTAGTATTACTTCTCTTAACATACTAGCCTTTGTTCAGATTTTGAATAATTTTGGACCTGGTGCCAAACCAACTTTGCAGCTTAACATTATTCCTTCCAAATTTAGAACAACTTTACTACTCTTATTATTCTATATTCAAACTGAATTACAATTCATCTTTGCATTAAAGATATTATTTTTAGTTGTCGATACTAACAAGACATTGGTGATTCTAGAACAATTGCTTTAACTTTAGTTAGAAGATATACCAACCTCTTCTAACTTCCTATCTTATATTTTAAATACCAAAATGCCTTTGATCTTCATCTTAATGCTCTTCTAAGTTTTAGTTTTGAAGAATTAGAAGAATTTAGTCAACTTTTTGGAAATTTAGAAACTTTTATCTTACAACCTACTACTAATATTACTTTTACTGATAATATTCCTTTTTTATGCAATTCAGAAGATAGCTTAGCTCTATATAGTGAATTAGTTACACTTACTGAGCTCTCTAAAAGTTATTATACTTCTAATTAGACTCCACAAATTCTTTTATTACTTACTAATAATTTAGAAACAGAAGAATATATTACTGCTTCTGTAAACCTTACAAAAACTTCTAGCTTAAATTATACTTTTACTGACTCATCTTAACAAACTTTTAAAGATAGTTTTCCTTTTTCACCTTCATCTTAACTTGCTATTTCTCTACTTCAACCTATTACTGTTCAACTTCAGCCTATTTAAACTCAACCTTAACTTCTTTTTTTACTTCTACTTATTCTTGATAACTTTTCTGACCTACTTAATAATATAGCATAACAAGCTTTACAAGATGTTGCACAAGCTATAGCTAACCTTACTAATACTTTAAATGAAAGTAAAAAAGCTCTTATAAAGGCTGACTTCTTTTATAATAATAAAACCCAAGACTCAGAACAATAGCTTGAAGATTTTCAAAGAGCTGCTACTGCTAACAAGTAGAATGCTGCTTGAAAATTAGAACTTATTTCTGTATATTTAAAAGAAATTGTATTAAATTAGTAGTTAAGTCTTAACCCTGCCCCAAATGCTTTTAATGATAATGTCAACCAAAACAGAAGTTTTAAACATTTCTTTAGGCTTTGCTTCTACATGGCTAAACAAAAAGCTATTTGGCAAAAACAGCTTTTTGATATCAAACAAGGTCTAAACATAGTAAATGTCTATGTTAATCATTTTAGACAATTAAAAAGACAAGTTAATTCTGATGATGCTTTTTTTGCTAACTTTACTAAACAATTATTTATTTAAGAACTATGCTCTGAATTCTCTATTAATGTACAAGCTAATGAACTTGCTAATCTAAATACTACTATTACTACTGCAAAACAATAAGAAACTGAATATATAATGGCTACTAGCACTATTACAGAAACAAACCAAGCTATCAAACAACTAACAGACCAGATTGCCAAACTTAGTATTAATATAGCACAGCAATAGCAACTATTTCAACCTCAATCTGCTAACTATGCAACTATCTTTAACCCTAACAGATCTCAAGCCAAAGATCTATACCATTGTCACTATTGTAGATGCACAGAATATTTTATTGCTAAATGTAAAACCAGACAAGCTAAACAATGATCTAACCAAAGAGATAACTATAGAAGAAATGATAAATGCAACCAAAGATCTCACTCTCGAAATCATAACAGATATTATTATCAAAATCCTTCTAGAGAAAGAAGAAACTCTAAAAAAAGGAGCAGATACTCAGACTTCTATAACAGTGATAGAAAAAGAACTAGTTTTTGCTTACCCTTACTCTACTATAGAGATGTTAACTACCTTGGCTATAAAGATTCTCTTTCCAATCCTCCTGTTACAACATCAAAAAAATGAGACCAATTTCTTAACAATCCTTTTATTTGTATAGCTATATCTGCATACTTGTATGAAAAAGCCAAAAATGCTAACCTAGTTCAATCACCTATCCATACTACTTTTATAAACTGCAACATTCAACTTAGAAACAAACTCTATCAAGCTATTATCAATAGTAGTGCTACTATTAGTATAATTGCTTATTAAACTGTCAAAGAATTAAAACTCAAAATTGAACAAGCTTCTACTAGCCTAATTGTTATAGCAATTGATATTTATATATGCCTTTTAGGAATTATTAAGGATCTTCTAGTAGAAATAAAAAAAATAACTATCCTAATTACTGTTGAAGTTGTTCTTGCTATTTCCCACTCTCTTTTTCTTGGTAATAACTAGTCCAAGAAAGTTGGTGTTAGCTATAACTGAAAAAATAGTTGTTATTCATTCAAATGAAATAACAAAAAAGTCTTAGTACCAACAATCTATGAAAGTAATCATGCCTTATCTGCCCAACCAACAGTAACAGACCCAAAAAAGCTTGACTTCTATAAGCAAGAATTCCTTACTTTTTATAAAGCATACACTGCTCAACTTATCTCAGAAACAGACAATGAAGAATGGACCATCTACCAATCTTGATAACAAATTCAAATTGCCTCATCTTGTATATATGGCAACTGTAAATCATCTGACCACCTCTTTGCTAACTGCTCTCAAAATACTTGCAACTGATGCTATTGTAAATAACATATTGCTATCTACTGTCAACTACAAGCCCTTCGAAGAAAAACTTGCAAAAATTGCCAAAGCTCTGAATATCTTTATTAACAATGTCCAGAAAATATTTGTTATAAATACAACTCAATAAGACATATTGCTGTTGATTGTCTCTTAGCTCCTCTTAAGCATCAAAATTAGACTTACTAATATGAATGCAATTCTAATGAAATTAAAGCCCAAAGACAATACTATTATAGCAATTGTCACACCTATTATTGCTATCATTGCAAGAACCCTTAATAACCAGAAATCCTACAAGAATTAGATAAAGTTTTTGTTTGTAAAGGTTGCTATACTAACTTCTATCAAAGTCTTGATTATGATAATTCCAGAAACTAGTACTATTACATCCAAAGCAATAGACATGAAACCTTGATTAAATGCAAATTATACAAACATGTTGAACCTAGAAACAAAATGCATAATTTAGAAAGTATTACAAAGAAGCTATGGTTTTGTAAACTTGAACACTTATATGTTTACAAAGCCAGACAGATGTTCTTTACAACCCTAACTATAATCTGTAAACCCAAATCAAACACTATACTAAGTCTACCAGAAGTGCTAGATCTCAGTATGAAATGAACCAAACTTGTATCTTTTGTCTTGCCAAAGTCTATTTGCAAAAAACAGATCTTACTATTACTAAAGCATTGGAGCCTCAAGTGAATAACCAAATTAATCAACCATGGATCTATAAAAAAATAAATCTTATCTTACAAGCTAAACAAGCTGCTTTTAATGAAAAAGAAGAGCAACTTTTTCAACAAAAATTGGCTAAGTCTTTTGACATTAGTCATCTAGAATTTGACTATTAGCTTGCTATCACTAATCTTTGTTGACAGTTTAGTGCTTCTGTTGACCTTTGCAAAGAATGCTTATATGTTAAACATTAAGATAAATTAGACACTTACCAAGAATATTGCTAGGACTGTGCTCCTTTATCAGTTCCTATTTATGAACCTTCTATACCAGAACCAGTAAACTCTCTATCTAGCTTTACCAATGCAACTCTATCAGAACCAGACTCCTTGCAATCACAAGTTGCACAACTACAACAAGTCAAAACTCAGAACCAACTTATTTTACAGCTTTAACATAAGGTAGAAAAGTTAGAAAGATTCATCTAGACTTTCCTACAAATATTTTAACAGAATGTCTAAACCATCCAACAATGATATACTTTTCTTGCTCAAAAATAAAAAAAGTCAAATTTTTAGATCATCTTAGGTAGGATAAAAAACTATCTATTAAACTAGACAATGTGCATCAAGTTTTTACAATTGACATTATGATCCTCTATGAAAAATATAGTATTAGCCCAGAACCTTCAAAATTAAATATTGGACCTCTAAATGCTAAACAAAAAAAACAATTCAGCCAGCTGCTGATAAAGTTCTTAGATTTTTTTGCACAAGATACAACAGAGTTAAAATGCACTAATCTTGTAACTCATTGAATCTATATAGAAAAAGGATCTCTTATTCGATCTTGACCTTATTCTTCTTTATCTATAGAATAGACATTTATTAAAGAAGAAATCTAACAAATGCTTAATAGTAGACTTATATAACTCTTCTTTAGTCTTTGGATCTTATCAGTTGTATTAATTCGAAAGAAAAATGGCAAATTACAATTTTGTATTAATTATTGTAAACTTAATAGTATTACTAAGAAAGATGCCTATTCCTTATTTCACATTGATGAAATGCTTAATATCTTAAAAGGATCCAAATGGTTCTCTACATTTGATCTCACAAATAGATATTGGCAAGTTGCTATGCACCTTGCAGACAGAGAAAAGACTGCTTTTGTAACTTGATATGGTATTTATGAGTTTAATATAATACCTTTTGAACTATGTAATGCACTTGTAACCTTTCAATAATTAATAGATAGAGTATACTAAAACATTGCATAGAAATTTGTAGTAGTTTATCTTAATAATATTATAGTATACTTCAAGACCTTTGATAAATATTTAGAACATTTATGACAAACTTTTATTAGAATTAGAAAAGCCAGTTTATGATTAAATTTAGAAAAATATAATTTTTGAATACAAAGTCTATCATTTCTAGAACATATAGTTAACTTTATTGAAATAGTACCTGACTCTCAAAAGATAGAAGCTGTTCAGAAGATCCAATCACCTAATAATGTAATCCAACTACATTTATTCTTAGGACTAGTAGGTTACTACTAACAGTTCATTCGTAACTTTTTTAAAATAGCACAGCCTTTAAACTAACTACTATATAAACAAACTCCTTATATATAGGATAAATCACAACAGGAAGCTTTTAAAGAATTAAAACAAAAACTTACCACAGCCTCTATATTAAAGTATTCTAACTTTGATAAATTATTTATCTTAGCTATCAATGTTTCTTATCATAGATTCAGAGCTATTCTTAGTCAATTGGATAGAAACAGAAAAGAACATCCTGTAGCTTATGCAAATAAAAGTTTGACCAAAGGAGAAGTTAATTATGGTGCTACTGAACTTGAATGTGCTGCTGTTATATAGGCTATTAATTATTTTTATAAATATCTTAGAACTGCCAAATTCATTCTTATTACTGACCACTCTGCTCTTAAGTAATTACAATCTGCTAAACCTAAAGGACACTTAGAGAGATAAATTCTAAAACTTCAGCTCTATAACTTTAAAATTATTTATAAACTAGAAAGAGTTTACTCCAATATAGATGCCCTATCTCGACTACAGACATAGACCTTATATCAAAACTCTTTCTCATAAATTTGAACCTCTATTATAATTTATATAATTATATAGAATCAGACAAGTTATCTGACTCTCTATCACAGAAACAAACTAAACAAATACAACATCATGCTAAACATTTTATTACTAAGAAAGAATTATTATATAAAAAAAACAAAAAGAACTCTTAGTACCCTTTTCATGTTATCAAATAGAATAAACTAGAACCTGTTTTGTTTATGATACATAAGCATCTTATTGCAGAACATTTAGAAACAGATGCTATGTACTATAAAATAGCTGAATAATATTATTGGAACCAAATATATTGAGATGTATAAGAATATATTAAAACATGTGAAGAGTGCCAAAAGAGACTAAAAGGCAAACAAACTGAATCTCTTCACTCTATCCAAATAGGACAAGCCTTTGAACAAATTGGTATTAACTTAGTAAGACCTCTACTAATTACTAAATAAAATAATTAATATATTATTGTTGCTACTGACTATTTAACAAGATAACCAGAAGCCCATGCTATATCTGATGCCAGAGCAAATACCTTAGTTTAGTTTATTTTTAAAGAAATTATTTGTCGACATAGAACACTAAAGATTATTTTTTTTAATCAAGAGAAAAATTTTATTAGTGAAACTGTTCGCATTCTATATAAAAAGTTTCTTATCAAGCATAAGTTCTTTTTACTATATTACCTACAGATAAATAGAATAGTTAAATAACTTAATCAAACTTATATAAATCACTTGCTAAAGTAAAAGGAGATGATAACTAAAACTTATATATATCTGCTATACTGCTTGCTTATTAAACAAAGAAGTATACTACAACTGAATATACTCCCTTTTAGCTTGTATACAGACAACAAGCTATTCTTTCAATTGAAGCCTTATTATCTGTTAAATTCTATAAAGAAACAGAATATGATTTATAAGATAGCATATTGCACCAAACTTTTGAGCTTATTGACAAGCTATCTGAATTGCAGAACAATACAAGAGAAAAGACTAATAAATTGCAACAGAAACAAAAAGAATACTTTAATGTCAAAATCTGTCATAAAACATTTGAAATTAATAACAAAGTATGAATAATTAGAAAGGATATAAAACATTCTCGATCAGTTAAATTCAAAAATAAAAGAACTGAACCCTTTATTATTCAAGAAAAATTGAATAATAATGCTTATAAACTTTGTAACAACAAAGAAAAAATATTGCAAAAGTACTATAATAGTGATCATCTTACTAAATATTATGAAAAATAAACATAAGAACCTTTTGTTCTTATTAAATAATTGGAATTTCTGAAAGAAAATTTAAAACTAGAGAAAAAAACAATAATGTTACATAAATTTTTCAATATTACAATTTATTCAAAGATTGTGATACTTGAAAATTTATATAAACACCCTCAAATCATACAAATTTTCCTAAAAATAGAATTTTTAAAATTATAGCCAGAAACTGTAATAACTTTAACCAACTTTTTCCAAATCTGAAAACAGAACCCTGCATTTCAAAATTACTTAGATATATTATCTCAAAATGTTATTCTTTGAAGTAATAAAGAACCAGAAGATGTTATTGACTTAAACTCTATAATAGAAGCCTTTGTAGAATTCAATATTAATGAATTTTTATAATTAAAAAAAATACAACTTTCTCTAATCAAAACTTCACTTAATAAAGTATTCACAGAGTTAAAATATAATAATACTAACTATCTAACTCAAATAATAAACGATTTGAAACAAACACCAGTACTAACAACTTGAAATATAACTAACATTTTTTCTGGAAAAACATAAAAAGAACAAGTTAATCGAATTTTAAAGTTCTTATCTACTCTTGGACATACTTGATATAACCTCAATAAGAAATTGAAGCTTACTACTACTTGGAACAAATAATCTCTAAGTTTAACAATTCTTTAGAAATTAAAGATCTTATCCAGAATGCTCAAGTAACAAAAAGAGTAAAAGATACTTGAAAAGGTGCTTTTAGAATATACAAAGTTCTTAAGTTGTGACCAAAAGAAATAACTTTACAATTGAAGTATATAACTACAATACATATTATCAAGTTGCTAGATAATAAGTACATTCAACTTCTTAAATCAATTAAAACATAGAATTTATGAAGTAAATTTTTAAAGAGAACAGAAATGTTATAAAATGAATTATTATTATTTTATTATTATTAGTTATTATTATTATTTTATTATTATTATTTAGTATTAGTTATTTTATTGTTGTATTATTATTATTATTACTAGTAGTTGCTAGAACTTTTTGATTAATTAGTAATTACTTAGTTACTTAGTTGCTTAGTTGCTTAGTTGCTTAATAATTAGTCGCTAAGTAATTATTAGTCATTAGTTGCTAAAACCTTTTAGTCACTTAGTAATCAATTAGTTACTTAGTTGCTTAATTGCTTAGTTACTTAATGCTTAGTCACTTAGTCATTTAATTACTTAGTCACTTGACTGCTTAGTCACTTAGCTCACAGATATATAAATCCTACTAAATTTCCTAAATGCAATTAAGCAATAGACACCTCTCTTCTCTTTAATATTGTAAACATATCTTGGAATTCTTTAGGAACAAAAACCTAAGGATAGCTTTTCTTGTTATTACTTTAATAAATAACTTTTGACTATAAACTGTATTGATACTTCTTTTCTAGGGTAATTTTTACAAACAAAGTTTATTACCTCTTAGTAAAATAAAATAAAGTTACTAGTATTACATTATCTTTCTCAAACTGCCTTAAAGAAGAATATAGTTTCTTAACAATGTCTAACAGAAGCTATATTTTCCTCTTAAACATCACATATACTTGTAAGAAATTCCCTGTATCATGTTATTGTTATAGTATAAAAATTAAAAAGGCTTTCCCTATAACACTATTATTAATTATAATATTTATAAATTATTTAAATCAAATTCTTGAACTTAACAATTTATAAGATGCTTTATTATAAGAATAAGATTTTTATTGTAATCTAAATTTAATTTTAATTGAATTTAATAATTTGAAAGAATTTTGAAATATATCTTTTTCATAGAGATATAGCAATCTAGTAAAATAGTCAGATTGTCAATTCTTTAAATAATAGGTTGGGTGTTCAAATCGTATCGACAGTGAAAATTCAAATAATTATCTATATAATATTCATATTATAATAATTGTTACTAATAATTAGATTAGGATACTTGTAATAGCAGTTATACCAATATGATTAACAGATCATGAGGCATTTGTGTAATAGTCATATAACATTATTCTTTGAAACAAGATCTGTGATTATATAAAGAAATACAAACTGGCAATTGGGCAATGCAAACACTAGATAAGTCCTTATAGTTGTATAAATTTATTGAAATTAAATAATAAAAAATTCATTTAGGAAGATTCAAGTAGAAAGGTAGTTGAATCTTTAATAATCTTATTGTAAAAACTAGTCTGAAGAAATAGATATTAAGGTTATAATATCCAGTCATAGTAACCAGATAGGCAAGAACCTTTGAGTTGAAAGTTTCAGAAATACTACCAACCAGATCACTAAAATGAACTAAAAGAAAAGAATATTAGGCCAATCTGATATATCGATAGACTGATTATAGTCTTATATAGACTATTTGGATTAGGAATCTAGTGAAATTTAGATGTATACTAAAGTACTAGAGTTATGCTATAAAATAGATGCTAAGGTCTAAGTGAACTCTACAAGAACATAGTAGTTTAATGATTAAACTCTAACTGCAAATATTGGTTTTGTCATAATGATACTTAAGTTAACTATAAAAATAAGTACAGAAAACTCTAAAAGATTTATCTCAAAAATAAATTAATTCTAAGGTTAAAATAATGATCTGAATATCTAAATATGATTTAGTGAGTTAATACAAGTTATAGGTTCAGAAGATTTAAAGTAAAACATCCAAGCAGGAATATTAGGTATGACAATTAGTAAAGAACCTTTGAACAGATGTCTTAAATAAGTAATATAAAAAAATTATATGTATAGCCAATTGTATACTCTCCTGTAGTAGTTCATTGAATTACAATACCAATAAGTGATTAATAAAAGTCAAAAGATCAAAAAGGTCACCTTAATACCAAAAAAAAAAAAAAATCTTTTTCACTTTTAATTTTAAATAATATAATTTTAATTTATATTTGGTTACCTATTTTTTTATATTCTATAAAGAGAAGTTTTTCAGTTTATAATAATCTTTTAGATAATTGACAAAATTTAAGTGAAGATTTATTGAAAATGTTAAATACGCTATATCTTAATGATTTATCTTCACTTTAGACTACCTCCAAAAACTCCAAAAAGAGAAATTTTGAACTCAATTAATTGATTGACGGCGCAGTCACAATGAGTCAATTAATTACAGTTTTTGGTGTGATGAATTATTTACGTGACGAATAAGAGTTCACTAATACGTTTAATTAGTAAATCATTATTTGTCACATATAATGATTCATCGCAACTATGTAATTAATTGCAATTAATTGCAATTATTTCGTCACTAATTGGGTTTCAATTAATTTCATGATAATTTTAATTGATTTTAATTGTATGACGTATAACAAAAATTAATTTTAATTGATTTTTCGGTAGGCCTGGTTATTATTAATTTGGTTTTTGTCCTTTATAATTTTTAATTTGGTTAATAATTTGGTATTAATAGTTTACATTATCGGCTTTTCAGAGTTCGTCTTTAGCAGGGGTTTCGTCTTTAACAGGGGATATCGTCTTTCGCAGGGGCTTCGTCTTTCACGGGGGCCATTACTCCAGGGGTTTCTCCTTCGCCTTTCTCCAGTTTTAGATTTCGTCTTCAGTCATTACGCAAAAATGGTTTCGCCTAACAACAATACTTCAAATACTGACGACTCGAATGGACCTCTAGTTTCGGAGCCATCACAAGTCACTGTTCCGTTTACAAATGAAGATCTTCAGCTGAAAGCTGACGTAGACGGTTCACCGTCTACTTCGTGGCAAGAAAACCTAGCTGTCACCGGGCTTCCGACAACTACTGTGGATACTACTACAATAACGACGACTTCGGCCAGTCCAAAATCTTTGAGCTCTTTAAATCTTGAACACTTTGACTTAGATGAACAAGTTAGCACACCAATTGCCTTAGATCCTCCAGCAGCACCTTTTTCGAATTCCTTTAGTGATATTGCACAACCTTCAAATTCCAGTAATGAAACAAATGGCACGCGTCGTCCTTTTAAATTACCAACTCCTAAAACTTCTGCAAAGACAAAAAGAAGAAGAAAAAGCCTAGATGTCACTGTGGACAGTATTATAGATGATTCATTTGTAGACATGCCATTGAGTGGTGGCTATACTCCTGCTAGCTCAAAAAGAAATGCAGAATTTCACGCTTTGTTTCGGAGCGTTCCTGAAGAAGATTTACTAATAAATGGTATCTATTGATCCTGATTTCTTTTACGTGTTTAATGAATAATCAACTTTGATGGTTTGTTTTAGATTATGGGTGTGCGTTGCAAAGAGAAATTCTTGTACAAGGGCGTATATACGTTTCATGCAATCACGTATGCTTTAATGCAAACATTTTTGGATGGGTCACCAATGTATGTTATATCTTGAGCTTTATATCTTCATATGGTTTCATTTTCCACAGATGTTTATAATGATAAATATTGATTTATAGTTGGTGATTGCATTTTCGGACATAGTTTCTATTGAAAAAAAGATGACTGCATTTGTCATTCCAAATGCTATTCAAATATCGACACTTCACGCTAGAGTAAGTTGGCTTTTATGTTTTCATGAAAATTTGGCTTATTACTTATAAAATCTGTTATACATTCTTTACTACATTATTTAGCATTTCTTTACTTCTTTCTTAGCAAGGGATACCGCTTTCGAATTGTTAAACGTAATATGGAAACAAACACATCCAGCACTTAACCAAAATCCATCATTTAATGAGTCAGAGTACACACCTAACAAAAGCAGTGAAGCTTCAGATGCGTCATCAGAATCTTCAGAAATGAGCGATGAAGGTGAGAAAAATTCTATTGAATGCTATATAAGAGATCATAAAATATAATTACCATAAAGTAGAATTCAGTGGAAGAGGTATTTTTGATCGTTGTAATTCTATCTTGATCAAATCACATTAACTCGATCAGGTAAATCACAAGGTGGCCTTCATAAAAGATTTGAATTACCAAAATTGACACTTGATAGAATCAGATTTGTGAGCAGTGGGTCATCATTTTCTAATGATGAGGGTAAACAGAATAAAGATTCAGATTTCGAAAATAAAGTTCATTCGTTGCCTTCATCTCCTACAAAAAGCGGATTTGAGGATGATGTGTTGCTAAAAGGAAGCAAAGGCCATCGATTAAAATCAAAGTCTATGGCAGAATTAAAATCGCCAGTTCTTGACATTACCAATATTTCTGATTTAAAAGCTTCAGAAACCAGTGAAGCAGCTCTTCATCCTATTTCCCCGCGCACCCAGTCTCGCCATCTTATAAGACCTAATACAAACCCTAAAAGACGGCGAGCCTCTACGCAATGCCCATGTTTGAGGAACGGTCAACATTATGAAAATGTTTCTTTAGATGCAACATTCACAGGAACAGTGGAGAAATTATACAATTTGATAATGACAAGCGGGTTTGTAAAACGGTTTATTATCGAAGAGGAAAAATGTACAGGTATTTTTTTTCGTGTCATTTTTTATTTTATTTTTTTTTAGAGGATCGATTTATAAGATAATCTCAATGATTATTCTTGCCATTAAGATGTTGAAATTGGAGAATGGAAAACACAAGACGGTAAATTGAGACGAACATCAAGCTACATAAAACCATTGAATTACTCAATAGGTATTAAACTAATTTTATCTGTTTAATGATGTTATTTGTTGTGCTAATTTCTCTAATTTGTGTCTACAGGTCCAAAAAGCACAAAGTGTTACATAGAGGAAGAATGTTTGCATAAAGATTTCGACAAGTGTGTTAAAGTAAAAAAGTTCTTGATTTTTTTAAAAAACTAATTTTTAAATATCTTTTTATAGTTACGTAACAACCTTGTCGACGACGACTACACCCGATGTACCGTCTGGTGGAAACTTTTGTGTAAAAGCAAGGATATGTATAATGTGTGTAGGAGCTAACGAAACTAGATTAATCATTACTTGTGCTGTCGAGTGGTCAAAATCCAGCTGGCTTAAAGGTGTGCACAAACCGGTGTAGTTCATGTAATTCTCATATGTTAGCAGTGTATAAAATATTTCTGTCGTAAATAATGGTAGGACCAATTGAAAAAGCCAGCATTGAAGGACAGCAACAGTACTGGCAGAACCTCGCACAAGAAATTAAGAAGTATATTGCAGTGCATCCCTCAGAATTCCAAGACGAATCAGGATCACCAGTTCGAGAGCATGTGGAAGCTGACGAAGTCGAAAAAGATTGGGTTAAGAGGACACAAACTCGATCTAAAGAGCGTACTCGATCTTTTCAAATGCCAACTGAGACTACTGTTATAGAACAAGCAGAGCCGACACCAACGCAACGTCAAATTGCTGGAGTATGGGGCACTATCATAGAGGTCCAGAGCATTCTTTCTTCTATATTGTCACCGATATTTCAAAGCATTTCTATTCCATCAACCAATGCTATGATAATGTGGGCTATATTAATAACGATGGTAGCGAATTTTTATAATTGGTTTCTTCTACGAGGCATTGGACACAGACTTGATAATATCGGAGGAAATAATGTACCAGTTTTCGGGCGTAAAAATGAGTTTTTCTACGAAACTCGACGACAAGAATTTGCATCATTGCTTGATGATCGAATTGAGAATGAAGATGTGTTATGGCAATGGTTAAGTGACAAATCAAAAATATACGAGGATTACCAGAGATATAATGATCAATCTGAGAATGACGATGAATCTCGGCCAATATCATCACAAAAACTGCATGAAGAGATTGAAGATTTACATAAATTGCTACAAGCTGCAGAAGGTCACATTAAAAAACTGTCGGATATTGTCGAATTTGAGAAGGCTTATTATCAAGGGAAAATAAAAAATTCTTAAATTAGAATATTACACTTATTGACCAAATACTAAAATTTGATGTGCGAACTTAAAAAAAAATAATTAAAAAGAAATATAAAGCTTTAAATGCTTTTTGTTGGAAGTTACAATGTTTAATGTACGTATGTATTTTTATAAGGAAAATGTGTACGTACCTGTTACCAGCGGTGGTTCATACATCTTTGATGTTTTGGAACATATTCTAAAATTTTTTATTTTTTTATTATTTATAAATTACTAGTAGCCTTTTTTTAAATATAATTTTAATAGTTAGCAACATTTGATGATGTTGTTTTGCTATTGATAATAAACCGATTTTGAAACCAAACCAAAAAAATAGTATTTATTTTTTTAAAAGAACGAATCTAATTGTAACAACCTTATTTGTAACAATTCAATTAGTGCAACCAATAAAAATAACTAAATTTTCGTGTAACCCAAACACTAACTCTAACCACTATTGGCTAATCCGAGGTTGTTACATGTAACGGGTTGTTATGAGAACTTTTTTTTTTTCTTTTTTAAACAAGTAGTTAATTACTTGATCAAACTGGTTTATTTGTTAATGTTAATTTAAAATATTTTTAATCAGTAAAAGTACTGAAAAAAATTCGTCTGATTGATCAGATTTGCGTTGATCTTGCAGGTAATTGATTGATTAATTTTTTAAAGTACATTTATATTATAATATAATGATTTTTTTTATATTAATTCATAAATACTTTATTGTTTGTCTCTCATTTCCATGCAATTATACTATGAAGAACAATATACAGGTATGCTTCTCCCACTTTCGAGCACTTACGCAGCCTTCCCGAGTATTGATCGACTATCTAATTTTTCTTTCAATCTTAATATTAGCAGTTGTCTGACTGGTCAAACATTTACAACAACTGTTGTTTGAACAGGTCACAAACTCGAAAATTCACATTCAGAACTCACCCATCTTACCAACCTTTATTAGCTGCCGTCTCGACAGACTATACTACTACAACTTCATAACTATACAGGTAGGGGAGGTGGGATCGAATTAACCAAAACAAAAGTCAGGTTCGCAGAAAAAACAAAGTTACTAACTCTTACTTTCTCCAACTATACTAATGTACTATACTTAAATTACCTCATAGTTCCCAAATTACCTCATATTTATTTCATTACTCCATACTTACTCAATTACCTCATTCTTATTTAATTACTTCATACTTCCTTATTATCTCATTTCATTACTAAACTCATGAATCAAAACTCTAATCAATGAATGCATTATTAATTATTCAATTACCATATACTTACATTCGATTGATCAACTATCAATCGAACATGTGACCGTAATGGGCCTATCACATGTTCGATTATTAGACATGATTCAAGACAAAAGCTGCCTCAATACTTACATATCGAGCAGCTATTTTGTTTGTCTCTTATTTTCATATAATTATATTATGAAGAACAATATATGGGTTCTTTCAGAGTATTATAAAAAGAGAATGCTCAAAACTTAATCAATTCTAACAAACTTGCATTACCTGCAACCCTCATAACCAAATCCAATACTAACTATTCCTTATCCTAAAACCCTATCAATGTCAATGCATTCAACTCTGCTGTTCCCATCAATCTTATATATAATCGTATCATATTCGACATCCAACCACCAATCGCTTGAATCTGCTTCAATGATATTTCATCCTTCATAGCCGCTGTGGCACCATCAATTCTCAAACTATGTGCTGTAAACCTCCTTTTAATATTGACATGCTCAGCAAAACGCTTTACAATAGCAGTAATTGCTGAAACTGATATTTTATTTCCTTTATTCGAAAGGAAAAATGGTGCTTTATCTCTTGTTTTTAGTCTAACTTTTAAATATTTCACTACCCTCGTAACCAGGCAATATTTACTACCAGATCTCTCAATCAGCACAAATTTTCTTTTTGCTAGTTGGTCAGTTTTTGACTTATTAATTTTAACCTACAATAAACCATTCCTAAACTCTACATCCTTCTTCTTTAACTCATACAATTCACCTGGCCATCTCATCATTCTTAAATCCAGTGCTACTAAAGCCAAATCATGAGTCCAAATCTCAAAACTAACACCATTAGGCAGAAAATCCAAATAAGTTTTGATAACCTTGACTGGTAACAGATCCCTTGGCCACTTAGCCTCAGCCTCCTTTAACATAGCTCTCCTAATACTGTTCATAACCAACTGCACTATGCTGTTCTTAGTAGGATTATGTCATTCTCTCAATTTATGAACCCTAGTAATGGCCGCTAAGCAGACTTGTATATCCGAACTGCATCCTGCCATCTTTAGCCAGGCCAAGAATGCTGCTACAGTCATAATTATTACAGAACATTCCTCATATTTTACCTGTCTAGTAAACCCCAAAAACAATTTCCATGCCTTATCCAACCTTTTCCTATACATCTCACTAACTGAATTCTCTATAAGGTCCTCTACATGCATCAACAATTGCTTGACCAATCTATCCGAATTGCCCTCAACTTCTAATGTCTGTTGTTGCATAACTTCATGTGTTCTGATGGGCTGGTTGAATTGCTTTCCCTGGCAATGGCAAGTTTATTTCCTCTCTTATTATCCGCACCACTATTGGCCACTATGGCGCTGCCACCCAAACCAATACAATTATGATTATCACTGCCTTGCACTCTCTTGTATGTACTAGTGCACAATGTATTAACCCAAACGGTGGGCATATATAATTCACACAACCTCTCCAGTCCTGAGTGAAGCAATCTATTGCTTCCGTTCTAGGACAAAGATGCAAGCTGTTGAATTTCTTTGTCTTCATATCAAGTAGCTGGCAAACCTATCTATATCAAGCTCTCTTTAACGCTTCTTTATCTAATCCACAACATCTACTCTCATTTCCCAGTCTCCAAAATCCATTATCTGCGAAAAACTGTCTGTCAGATTCTCTTCACTTGCAACCCACCTTGTACGGTATATTTCTATATCCATTTTCATACACAACTTCCAAATTTCTCTTGCAATTTCCTTTTGCCACTATAATGGCCCTCTGTTCTCTATCATCCTTAACACCACTTTGTTGTTTATCACCAACATGATCCATGACACTCTTAACTGACTTCTAAATGATTCCAAGACCTGAAGAACTGCAATTGACTCGAGCTAAGCAATTACGTCTGATGTCAATCTTTTTGATCAGCTCCCTGTTGCTACCAAACCCTGATGTGTTTCACACTAGTCTGTTGTTGATGCGTCCACAAACAGAGACTTTACTTTTGAGGACTTTTACACTAGCCGCCCATTCCAAACCTTCAAATTCTCTATTATCTACTGAATATCTTCAATCGCCTGAGGTGACAATGCAATAACCATATCCCAATCATTCTAACCACAGTTTTTTGCATCTATTAATTGATAGAACTTGAGACATTTTACCTGAGCAGAGAAAAAGTCTCTTGCCAAACCCTGAATCTTCTCTGCTATTGACATCAGTTTCCTTACTGACACACTTGGATTCCCCAACAACGTTTCCAATTGCGAAATTATAGACACAATTTCATTTCTGAAGCAATCACCAACCCTTCCACAGTATCCACCACCAAGCTGCAGTACTTCAGCTTTTGCATTGGATTCTAATTTTCTTTCTCTTTTGCTCAAATTCAGCTACAATTTTCTAAATCTCTCTTTATCATCGACTGACATTGCTCTAGCAAAATTTTTCTCGACGGATGAGCTACCCACACATCGTCCAGGTAGTTCCCACAAAAAATTCCTCTCACTCTCCAGCTTCCAATCATTGCTTTCATAATCTTTGCGAATATCCATAGAAAGCGGCTCAAGCCGAAAGGTAGAACCTTGTAATTGAACCACATGTCATCAAAATGAAATCCTAGAAAACATTGCGCTATATCGTCCATCAAGACGTGGTAATAACCATCCTTCAAATTGAAAGTTATTATCTACCAATTCCTGCCCACTGTCCTTAACAATGTTCCCAAGCCTTTGAACTTGAATGACTTCTTGGGTAACGTTCTGTTCAACCTCTTGAGATCTATTACTAAACAAAACCTTTTTGGGCCCTGCTTGGGGACTACAAACATGGGACTCACTTTCAAAAGCACCTCTGGTTTTGAATTCCCTTATGCTACCAGTTCTATCACACTTGCTTTCCTCAACCTTTCAAGTTCCTTCTTTATTTACTCTTTTTCTTCCATAGAAAACTCCTTTTGTTTTGGCTCTCTCTGCAACATGAGATTCATAACCTTTCTCAGAAAAAGCAAAATTCATCATTCCAACCAATTCACTACCAACTGAGCTGGTTTTATAACTTCCTTTCAATACCTGACCGCTGTTTCCGCATGAAGCCTTCCAGCCACCTGTTGCTTACTGTAATCTGCCAACATATCCTCTTTCAACACTTCTGAAGTCACCCCCCAAATGTTGTCAACTTCTTTTTTGTTTAGTACTATCCTCTCGAAAGGGCACACTCAAATGCTTCTGTGAGCCACATTTGTTTGCATAATGCCCTTTCCCTTCACACAAATAACACACAACCTCCTTTCCTGCATCTAACCTTCTACTTACCCAAAACTCCTGCTAGCTATTGCTGATGAAAACTTATTGCTCTGTTGTGAAAAAGCCTTCTGTACAAAACTACTCTGATCTGATTGTTGTTCTATGAAAAAAGGATTCAAACCACTGGCCCCTATAACTGGTGCTACTGACATCAACTCTTGCTGATTGGATACTTGTTGCCAAGTTGGTACAAATGATGGATAAGCTTGTACGAACACAGGCGTAAAGGGTTGTCCTTGTTGTACATTTGAGAAAACTCTTTGCATATTCCCTTGTTGACCTTCAAATTTTTGACCTCTGTCATAGGTTACTCTTGGTTTCTTATTCTTTGCAAATATTTGAGTTGCTAACCTAGCTCTCTCTCTTTTACTCCCAAGAATCTGAGATATAGGATCAAGCACATCATTTGATGCCATTTTCACTGCTACATCCCAACTATCCTTATCTGCTATTCTAACTACGTATGCCCTCTTTAGAGCCACCTGTCTTGTTAATAGTAAATAATCCATCTTACCTATACTCAAAGCTTTATTCATCAACATCCCAGCCTTACACCAATCATTAAATTCCTACTAATTTCTTGCCTTCAACAAGTTTTGCTTTCTCCATAACTCTAACTCCTTACTGTCATGATCAACTAACACCTTCTCTCTTCTACCTGGCATACTCCAAGACTGATGAAAACCTTGTAACCCTGCTCTCATATTATTCATATCGAATTTCTCTTTAACCAATCCTTGAAAAAACCCACTATCATGCATGCGGGAATCAGACTCTTTATTATTCATATCTTCTCTATTTCCCATTTTCCTTTTCCCAAACAAACCACCACACGACTTCTTTTTCCCTTTACACTTACTAACTAGTCTACTAACCAAATCTTGTTTCAACCCAACATCTGAAATCCCCATCCCTTGACACAAAAACTTCAACATTTCAAGGGACAAATGGCCAAAATTTGCTTCGAAATTGACTTGGCCTCATGATGGTTCACTATCATTATTTGACTGTGTCACATTATCTTCTTCAACTGCAGTACCTTTACTCCTTTCTAAACTCGCCATTTCAAGAAAATTTACTAGTGCTTGAATTAATCAGAACAAAAGTCAGGTTCGCAGAAAAGACAAAGTTACTAACTCTTACTTTCTCCAACTATACTAATATACTATACTCAAATTACCTCATAGTTTTTAAATTACCTCATACTTACTCTATTATTCCATACTTATTCAATTACCTCATTCTTACTCAATTATTTCATACTTCCTTATTACTCCATTCCATTACTAAATCATGAATCAAAACCCTAATCAATGAATGCATTACTAATTACTCAATTACTACATACTTACATTCAATTGATCAACTATCAATCGAACATGTGACCATAATGGGCCTATCACATGTTTGATCATTACATATAATTCAAAACAAAAGCTGCCTCAATATTTATATATTGAGCAGCTATTTTAAATTGATGTATAATTTTTTTTTTTTAGTATTAAGATAATTTTTTTGCTTTTTTGATTTTATTATTTTTTTTAATGTTAAAATAAATACATATAATTTAAAAGTTTATTAGTAATATGTTAGCTTATAATTATTGTATATAATAGCTACAAAGGCAATTATGAAAAGAGTATATAACTAGTTGTTTGTATAACTTTAATTATTATTTATTTTAAGTAATTCATTTAAAGGTTTTACATTAGTTGTTATATTTAGAATTTACTTGTAGGTTTTTTATTTAAATATTTTAGTTTTTATATTTACTTTTAACCTTCTAATTGCATCTAAGTACAAATATATTATAGTTACTAAGTTATATTTAACTTTGTACTAAACCTATCAGAGTCTTTTATATTCTATACTTATAGTTAACTTGGTATTGTTTTAATTTAAATCAGTACTTGTAGTTAAGATTAACTATTAAATTATTACATCTTTGTAAATTTTTTTTTTTTTTTTTTTAAATATTAAGGTGAGTACTTGCGACCCAGAATTTTATTGATAGTACATTCAGCTAATG
>CAJVQA010001699.1:0-24423 GCA_910591915.1 Cetraspora pellucida
AAGGTTGAGGATGATGATCTGGTACATCTGAGATGACCAGTAATGTTAACACAGGTTACAGGTTCAGAGGGTTTAAAATGGAACACCCAAGCAGGAGTGTTAGATACGGCAATTGGTAGAGAACCTTCAGGTGGACTTCTTAAATAGGTAATATAGAAAAGTTATACGTGTAGCCAATTGTACGCTTTTCTGTAGTGGTTCATTGAACCACAATACTGACAAATGATTAATAAAAGTCAAAAGACCAAAGAGGTCACCTTAATACCAATATGTTGCTTAAGTTGCATCTTTTGCAGATAACTAGGATATTGTCTAGTAATAATATGTAGTATTAAGTTTCAAGATTCTTATTAAAAGAATTATAATTCTTTTAAAAGTTAAATTATTTGTAATTAATTAATTCTTTTTAATAGAAGTCCAATTTGCTAATATATCTAAATTATAATACAAAAATATTAAAGATAGATTTGTAAATATAGCTATTAAGACTTATATTATATGAAACTAATAGAAGCACTGCCTCTTAGTATTTTTTGATATTGTAATAAAAGTTATTTTATATAGAGAGTTCAATATTAGTAGCATTTAGAAATTGCTTAATACAATAAATATTGTGTTTGTTTATTTTTTAAAATAGAGATTCTAAAATATTGCATTAGTATTTAGTTTATAAAAATGCTAATAATTTTTTTTGAATAAAGCCAGTTATTACTATCTTTTGAGATTTGCATGCCAATATATATAGTGCTAATACTATTTGGTTAGTTTGTATATTTGTTTAAGTTATTAAAAAATTAAAAGCTATAGTAAAATAGAAGTATTAGTAAATACAGTATTTTGTAGTTGTTATAGAAATAATTTCAAAAAAAAGAAATCAAAATCAGAATAGTTTAAGTTTTTTTAAAATATTAAAACTAGTGCTAAAAGTTGTACTTAACCTATATTTGTAAAGTATAAATGTTAAAGTTATATAAAAGATTTTTTATGCTAGTTTTGCTTTGTGTTTAACCAATTGAATACATATTTTATTAAGAAAGTTTATTTAAACTAAAGTAAGGAATAAAAAGTAAAGTTAGTAAAAAAGTTGTAGAATTATAATACTGTTTATAATATAAATTGCTTGTTTTTTTGTTATATTAACAAATTGTAGCTTTTTCAAATTAATTATGACTTTAACAATTATTTCTTTTGTACTAATATTAGTTTTTTGTTAGTTTAGAACTATGCTTCTAAGTATTTAAATAACTTTTTAGTATTAGTTACTATTAGTTGCTCTTTATTAAAAAATATAAAGTTATCTAAATTTGTAAAATTTGTAACTAGTATAGATTTTAAGAAGTTGACTTTTATATTAGCAAATTTGTAAAAAAAGAAAGTAGTATACAAAATGCTTGTAAGAATGGTTTTGTTTAAGTGTAATTCAAAGTAAGTCATCTATATAGATCATTACTAAAGCATCTATATTTTTTGGATATGACTTAGAGATTTTGCTAAAAAATCTTAAGTACTTTTTAGTATTTTTGAGATTAGTATATTATAGTATATTTTTTTTTAAAAAATAAGAAAGTTTCTTTTTAGTTAATACTATCTTTAACTGAATAAGATGCAGTTAGGTCTAAACTAATAATTAGTTTGTTGGTTTAATATAAAAACAATATAATATTAAGTTTATAACTTTATCAAATATATAAATTCTTTTGAGAGCTTTGTATTATATAACTATAAAAATATAATAATTTAATAAAATAAACAGGTTGTTAACTTTTAAATAACAAATCTAAGATTTAATTTCTATAGATAACAAATTTTAAAAATTATATTTTTATTATAACTGTATTTTATTAATTAGTTAGATTTAGATATTTGTAAACTTAAATATGAAGGTAAGTCAATAGAAAAAGACCAAATTTTTTTTAAGTAAAAGTTTTCTTGACTTTAAATTTAAATATCTTAACAACTATTTTATTAAATTTGATAAATTTTTTATTTATTTTAATTCTATATAATTTTAAGATTAAAATAAAATATTTTTTAGCAAATTTGATTAAATAGTTGTTGAATTATTTAAATTTAAAAATTAAAAAAATTTTACTAAAAATGATTTGTCTCTTTTCTACTGATTCATATCTATAGATCAAGTTGGATCCTACTTAATATTAAGAGCTCAAAGTATTTATATAAAATATAATATTATATATATATAAAAAAATAAGAAAAACTAATATTACATAAGACTTTAGTACAAATCTATAATATGATTACTAACTATAAAAGACTACAAAACTAAGAAAATAGAAACTCATATAGAAATTTTGATTAAAGAAATAGTACAAACTTCCAATGATGTTGTTAAACTAATTTTTTTTTTTAACTTAAGCAGTTACACTAGTACTTTATTAGAATTTTTGATATTATACAGATTACAGAGAATTTTTCTAATACTTAAGTTCAGCATCACCTAGCCATCTTATTAGTATCTAAGTGCAACCTGTCGCACTATCTCAAACAGAGGTAGACTGCTTGTCTGACTGCTATCTACAATAGGATACTACCAATCTGATAATGTCTTCTCGTAGAGAAGCAAAAAAACAAAACAAAAATTTTATATATAAAAAAAAAACAAAGGTATAAGGGTAAATGATAAAAGATACAAAACAAGAAATAAAAAGGAGAAAGAAAAAAATAAAAAAAAAATAAAGTGTGAAACTTGCAATTCACAAAATCAGATAGTCATAATTTTAAGCCTGTGTTAGGTGTGAAACTTGCAATTCATAGAGATCAGATAATCACAATTATAAGCCTATGTTAGGCTTGTAAAAATTATAAACTATACTAAATAGAAATTACTTTATCTTTCTATTTATTTAGATTATTTAAACAAAAAACCAAAAAGAAAAAAAAACTTCGACTTTATTATAGAGGGTTAGTATAGGATACTGGTTAGTCTAAAGACAGTATTTGATAGGTTTTTAGTAGCTTGAGGCATGTGTATAGTCATGTTTGTATTGCTGTATTATTTCCGATCCATGTTGTAAACAATCCTGTTTAGAAAGTAAATACTAACTGTTTTGATGATTTTATATATTAATCTTTAAAAGGAGGTAAACTAAATTGCCTACTTTTACAAAATTTTTCTTGAAGAAAAAGTAAGACTGCTAGGTAAACCAACTTTTAGCTTTTGTGAGTTCTTAACCCTTGTAGGTATTCTTTGTAAGTTTTACAGTTGTATAAAACTAATATATCCAACTTTGTTGTTTACTTAATAAGAAACCTTGGCTTTTACCAACTATTTATTCTATAGTCCTAGAGTGCTCTTTAAACTGTCACCACAAGGCTGTGATTCTTTTTCAATTCTATTTCAATGTTCAACAATGCATGTACAGTACTTCAAAAAGGTTTTCATAAAGTTTAATATATTAACTATATCATTTTCTAAGTTCAGCTTTTTGGAAAGTTTGGTTCAAATAATCATCAAAAAAAGTTGTGATTATGTTTGTTGTTAGACTAATAAAAATCTATAAAACATATTAAAGAAATAATTAAATAAATCAAATAACAGATATATAAAAGAAATATATGTATTAACTAAGTTACTAGAATTACTAAAAGAAAAAGAATATATAAGTATACTACATTAAGTCATCTAGATTAGTAGTCTAAAGAGTTCTGTTAGTTTTAAGTAATAGTTAATAAAAAAAGATAAAAAATATGTTATAAAAAAAAGGTATTAGGATTTGTATAAACTTTATAAGAATAAAAACAATTTAATAATTAGCTCTAACTGCAAATATTAGTTCTAGTTATAAAATAACTAGGTTAACTATAAATAGAAATATAAACAACTTTGGAAGGTTTATCTTAAGAATAAAAATAGGTTTATAAACTACATTTTTAAGCTTAAGACAAAAATTTGAATTCTAAATAATCTAATAAAATTAATACAAAAGTTACAAGATTAAAGAATTTAAAATAAAACATCTAAGTAAAATGTTAGATATGACAACTAGTAAAGAACTTTTAGGCAGACTTTTTAAATAGACAATATAGAAAAGTTATACATATACTAGTTGTATATTCTTTTTGTAATAGTTTAATATAAATATATATTTATATAGAGTGTGATGACCTAGTAAAATAGTCAGATTTTCAATCTCCAAGTGGCAAGTCTAGAGTTCAAATCTCATGAATAATGAATTTAGAAATTATATCTATGTTATAGTAACTGACTCTGTCAATCAGTTGAATTGGGTGCATCTGTAATCTTTAGTTACATTATCTCAAATAAGAATTCAGAGTATCTATATAAAGTATAACATTATACATACATGAAAGAATGCTTAACCAGTATTGTATAAGACTTTGGTGCAAACCTATGATAAGACTATTGGATGCAGAAAGTAAAGAAACTGTGAAGTCAAAAGCCTACTTGGAAATCTTTATAAGAAGATAATACAAACTTTTAATAGTACTATTGGATTGATGAAAGCTCATAAAATAACTTTAATAAGAATAGACAGATAAATTAGATAGTAAGATGTATAAAGAAGCACATGACCAACTAGACTGCTAAAATTGCTAGAAAAAAAGAATACTAAAGTATATTATACTAGGCCATCTGGATTAAAAGTCTGAAGAGTTTTGTCAGTTCTTAGTTGCAATTAGTAGAGAATAATGGAGAAAATATCAAAAAGATAGATATTAGAGTTTGGGTGAATCTTATAAGCATATAGTGGTTTAATAATTAGTTCTGACTGCAAGTAATAATCTAGGCCAAAATAATACTGAGTCAACTGCAAGTATAAAATACAAAAAGATCTAGTGGGTTTAGTACAAAGTTAAATATGACTTAATAATCATGACATATTTTACTAATTTACTAATATAATTGATAGAATGTGATAGATACAGGATCAAAGTGTTTAAATAGAAGATTTACAAATAAGTCTTAGATATAGCAACTAGTATAGAACCTTTAGATGAACTACTTAAATTAGATAATAACTAAAGTTGTACAAGTAACTAATTGTACACTCATTCTATAATTGCCTCTGTGTCTGTTATATCAACAGATGCTAGCCAATATATACTATTAATAAACTTCTAAGTCACATGTACTCACCTTAACATTAAAATATATATATATATATATATGTTCATATGAATATGTGTTTGACAAGAGTATTAATAAAATTAAAAGATAGAGAGATCATCTTAATATCAAAAAAAACTAATGTAACTATAATTACAAATATCTTATTTTAATTAATTAACAGAAAATAGCAATAAATTTTAAACTTATAACTTGTTATTTGAAAAAATAACTTATTTACTTTATTAAATTGTTACACTCTTTATTATTTTAGTTTTTAAAAATTATTGTTCTATTAAAATATTTGTTTTTCAATATATTAAATTTTTTTCTTTGTATTTTGTTTTATATTATTTTTAAAAATGCAAATTAACAAAAAAATTTTTTTGTTAATGAGATGATCATCATATTATCTTTAAATAATATTAGTAATTTGTAATTAAAATCAAATAATTAAATAATTTATATTAAAATTTAAATAATTATATAATATATTATATCTCAAATAATAACTAAAACATTTTAAATGTTAATTGTTTGATTAGCATTAACTAATTGATATTAATTAACCTAAATTCAAACTCTAATTTAGGTTGATTAATACTTAAAATAAGAATTGATCTAAAATACAACATATATATATAAATAAAATTATTTTAAATTCTAAAACATAAAATTAAAATTTAAAAATAAAATTGATTAATTTGATTTTACTTAAATAACAAAATTTATTAATATTTTTTTAAATAAATAAAATTATAAGAAACGTAAATATATAAATTTTATTTGTTATTTCTTATAAAAAATTTCAAATTGCTCTAATAAAACCGAAATAGATCTTTTTCGAAAACCAATTTTAGTAACATATATAATACAGTATAGTTAATATGTACAGTACCTTTATTTTAAATTCATAATTGGTTAATTAAATATAAACGCGTACGTTATTTCAAAGTAAGTCAAAGAATCATTAAATAATTCAAGCGAAAGCGTTTGATTATTTATCATTATTATATTTATTATGTACATTTCAATCTGATGCATAATATTAAACTTGATATGATTTATTCTTTAATTCCGATTTTGAAGCTACGCAATTCAATTTAAATCTATGTCTGACGCATGGAATATATATTTATTGTTTTGAAGTTAAAATTTAAGTATTTATAGATATCTGCACACAAACGACCTAATTTATTAACAATAAGAAATGTACCTTAATTTTACGTATAATTTAACGTTGTATTAAGAGTAAAGTTATTTAAGAATCATCTTTAATTTGGGTAGATTCAATATCATTATCAAGATCTGTAGTGTTTTCATCATTATCCTTATTTTCCGATATTCCAGATAATAAACTTCTAATTCTAGTAAGAATCTCTTCTTCATCTTTACCATCATCCAACCTTCTAGGAGTAGCCGAATCAAAAAAGTGTCTAAATGGTTTTCGTGAACCTATACCACCATAATAACTATCTAATCCATCATGTACACTATAAACTGGAGCTTTAGAAATTCTAACGGATGGTTTTCCATGTTCATCAAATTCAGCTTTTTCAACATAAAAAGTTTCAAGTCTTTCACGATTAATTCTATTTAATAAAGTAGCTTTTTGAGATACTAAGTTTGCAACTATTCCACTAATTCCTACAGCAAATCCACCTGGTTTATCACGATTTAAAATTCTACCTTGAACCTTGATATTAGTTCCAGGATTATTATATGAATAAGTTAATCCTTGAACATTAGGTGGTCGTCTTTCATAACTAATATTCAAAAATTCATCAAAAGTTGGATATGTTTTAGTAGCCGTTTCTACAGAGGTTAAACTAGATTCTTTATCACCTATTTTTGTAGAATCAATTACATCAAATTCTTTAATTAATTTTCTCCATTCATATTTTCTTGGTTCAACTTTTTCTTTTAAAAATCTTTTAAATTCTTTATCACTCATTTTACTAATGTTAATTACACTAGGTTCTTCTTTTCTAGGTTTAACCATTTTTGATAAAGGAAAGTTTTCTTTCCAACATTTGGTGAATTTTACCATTGTTTCTGCACTTTTATAAGGAGTTTGATGTTCTATTGTATCAAGTGCACCAACTGTTATAACATTGGTACGTAAGAATGGTGGAAGATTACGTTTTAGACCCCATTCTCCACGGGTTTTGTAACGTCCATACGATGTATAAACTTGTGGTAATGAAGGGTCAAAAGTGGCTAAACGTGATCTACGTAATAACTCTGCGAAAGACATTAACAGAAGACATTAACAGGATTAAAAAAAAAAATTATTATAATTAGAAATTAACGTTAATGCTTATCTACTGATAATCAGATCAAAAATTTGAGGTATATCAAATATCAAATATGTTATGTACTAACATTAACATAAAAAAAACACATTATTGTTATCATATAGTAATAAGCGTAAGCCTAACTATAAACATAGTCAGGTTCAGCATGAAATATTAACAAAATTATTCTTTGCGTTTTCAAAAAAAGATGTTGCAAAAAAAAAATAGCGACCTTCAAAACCGTAAACAAATTTCACAATGTTTACAATTTTACAATTTTTACGATTATGAGGATCAAAATAAAATCGAAAAATCACGAGTTTTAAACATAAACCCTGGTATTTGTCTTATATTTTAAACCACGCAGTCGACAATTTCATATTAATAACCTTATATGAAACGTGAGATAATTTTCGCGTTAAAATCATTGTAAAAAAAATGAACAAGAAAAGTAATATCGAGATTTTTCAAATTAATTTTAGTTAAAAATTATTAATGTTTGTAGAATTATTATATGACAATTTAAGTGTAATTTTATGACTAAGTGTAATTTTGTTTTTTATACAAATTTTACTAAATAAATAATAAATCATAATAAATCAATCAGTTCAATTAAAAAATAAATGCTTTTTTTATCGTTTCCAAAGTAGAATTAAATGTTTACTTTTGTTTTAAAGAAATACATATACATATATGATTAAAAGATAGCTTCAGCCCACTAGCGCTAGTGATTACGAACACCAGTTTCCTTTTTTTTAAAAAAAAAATACTAAAAATAATTATTTTCAAATTTCTTTTTTATTTTTGGTTTTCTTTTTTTTTAAATCCTAGCCTAGCCTAGCCTAACCTAACCTAACCTAATGTAAAAAAAAAGTCCCATTACGTACGTACGTACGGTTAACTAATTTAATTAAATATTAGATAGGTTATTCATTCTGAGTAAATAAATTTCGTGATGAATCACTTCTCTTTAAGATTGTAGGGTACGGATATTCATCTTCATCATCATGGCCCATTCTAAAACCCAAAGCTGTCATTTGTTCTGATATATCATCAACACTATCGGAATTGATACTACCCTTAATTCTAGGTGAACCGGGAGCAGAAAATGGTCTAGGAATTTTGAATTTATATTGTTGAAAATCGCCAAGATCAGAACCCATAAAACTATCAGGATAAGCACGATGTAAAGCTAATTTTCTTGCTCTAACATATTCCATTCCCATTAATTTCCAATCCAATAAATCGGATAATCTTTCAGTTCGATTACGTTGATTAATTCTTTGACGTCTTGATTTTTGACAAAATTGTAACATACAATCAACAAGTTGTTGAACAGATTCTTCAACAGATTTCATTCTACGGTCTATTATGTATATACCATAATCCGAAGAATTTTCAACAACTTCTTCAATGAAACAACCAAAACCAGAGAGATTAGTTGTTATTGAAGGTACACCCATTACAGTACATTCAGCAGGAGTATAACCCCAAGGTTCATAATAACTAGGAAAAACACCGAGATGGCATCCACGAACAAAGTCTTCGTAGTCCAAACCAATTAAAGGATTATTAGAACTTAAAAATTCCGGATGAAAAATTACTTTCACACGATCGGTTGGATGATTAAAAAGTTGAAGACGACGTAATTGCATTAAAATTGGATCAGCATTATCATCACACATATTATGTGTAACTATGGCTGGTAATGTACTACGTTTGAGAGCAATAACACGACGTTTTAAAAGCACCTTTTCTTCATTAGTGAGAAGTTCAAGAGGATCAATGACAGCTTCGTTTATATCACCACTAAAAATCATATTAAGTAAACATTAGAAAAAAAAAACAATAATAAAATATTAATAGTTGAATTATAAGTATTATAATTAATTTACCCAGTGTAACGGGCAGCTTTATCAAATATTCTTTGACCAATTCTATCAGTGATTTCTTTTACAGTTTCTTGAAGTTGTTTTGTTACAGCTTGTCCTTTTAGAGCTTCTACAGCAAATGAGTGTGTAGAAGCAGGCATTACGATAAAGGCAACGACAGTTACAGGAGAGTTACAAGCTTTTAGACGAGCATTAAGACCTATAATAAATGAAAAGTAAATAAAAATTTGGAAATAAATAAATTTTAAAGTTATATTAAATTTGATAATAAGTATAAGATACTTACGACCCAAAGATTCTATAAACATATCAACACCCTTATTTCTGTATTCATAACGACCAGCAGTGAAAAAATATAAAGTATTATCAAGATCGAAATCATAATGACCATAGAAATGGCCACGAACAAAGTTATGAATCTTTTCTTTGTTCTTTGCGTGTAAATTTTGGAATTCATGCATAGCAGAAAATTTGATTACGTTCAAACCATTAGGAAGTACACCATCTTAAAAAAAATAGAATAGATAAAAATAAAACACAATGTTATAAGAAAAACGGTTTATAAAAAACGTTATGAAAAAATGGTGTAAAAGTTTTTTATAAAATTTTTACCTGGTTTTCTTTTTAACAAATGTTCAGCTTCAAAAGCGGTGATTTGACTGACAGTGGTAAAAACATCACAACAATGAGAAGCAGCACGTTCTACACAATAACGATGATATATACCACGCTTGCCAGTTTCCTCATCCACGGAGAATTTTGTAATGTTATTGTAAAAATCGATGGAACCAGCACATAGATAACGACCCAATAAGGTAGCATGAGTGGTGAAGATGGTAGTTACATCAGTACGTCTTTTACGCATAAGAGGGATAGCGCATGAAGACTGCCATTCATGAAAATGAGCTATCACAGCTCTGGATTTTTCTTTGGCAACAAACTACAAAAAAAAAAATTTCGCGTTACATGATCGAACACGTATAAACAGTGTTACACGGTGGCACAAGTAAAAAACGTATCGAAAAGGAAAGATTTAATTACTTACATCACCCAAGAACCATGCAACGAGGTAGCCAAAAAGGACCGCATCATTTGTTTCTTGATCATTTGGAGGAGAGGGAATACCAGCCACATTCCATAAATCAGCTTTCCAAGCATCAAGTCTCTCAATGATAGAAGTAGTATCAAAGAGAAGGACATGAGGAGCACCTTCGATTAACCATCTACCATACATCCATTTGATACCTTGATAAGCCATATCATCGAGAATTTCCCTCATATAAGAATTAGTCACAGGTTCAGATTCCACTTCAGCTGCAGCAGTTCTAAAATTATAAGGACCAATTAAAGTGTAGCTATCACCATATTCGTGAACAGTAACGGGAGCTTTTGATTTTATAACAGTGTGTATTCCACCAACTTTAATTCATGAGAAAACAAAGTTTTAATTCATGTTAAAAAATATTATATTAACACATTAAAAAAATGTAGTATTACAAGATCATACAAATACAAAAATTCATTTAATTACCTTTGTTTGCAACCTCCCAAGCTATTTCAAAAAGAAGAGGGTTATGAACGTCGCGAGACATATTGCCTAATAATTATTTTATTGCTTTATTGTTTTACGATGTTTTTTTTTTTTATCTTTTGGTGAATAAACAACCAATTAAATTACCAAAGTATTCTCAAATTAAAAAAATTCAAATTTTAAAAAAAAAAATTTTCTCAGGATATATCGTGCTAATGCCAAAAAAAGAAGAAAAAGAGACCTGACAAAAAAAAAAAAAAAAAATGGAATGGTATAAGAGTACCCTATGGTTGTTAATAAATAATGATTAAGAAATAATGGCTTTTTATATCTAAAGTTGAACAAAAATTTTTTAAACCACGCATATAATGCAAAGCCTTGGTATGATGGGTACGATCAGTTAAATCCGTTTATGGGTTTTTAATTTATTTCATTAGGAATTAAAAATCCAAAAATCTATAAAATAGGCAAATTATAATATTTTGATGGTAAGAAAAAAAAAAAATTTAACATCGTTAATCCAAAATATATTGAATACACATTAATTCAACAACACATGTAAGCACACCGCCTGTCAATAAAGCATTTCTGGTTAAGGAAATTTGGCAAAGGATAGATATTTAAGATAAACTAATGTTCTGAATATCTGATGATATGATATAAAGATTATGCCTTAAGTTTTCGTGGGAATCATGGCATAACAAACGGTATCGGTATACGTAAAGGAATCAATCTCCATTTTAAAAATATTTATGTTACGTATATATAAATATTACGTTTATTAGGCGCACTTTGTATCACACTTAATCCGACACTTAAAGACAATCTGTGATATTGGGAAAGTATGTCTTCATTTTCGTCCCTCAGAACAAATACCGATACTGGTGCACAGATACGTGTTAGCTTGAAAGTATAGATCTGATATATATAATTCAAATAAAAGGAATGGAATTTCTTTTCGTTGTTTGGCACGTGACAGAAACTTATTCTTAAAAAATCACTATCAGCAAATTTGGTTTTCAGATATTGATAGGCGAAGTTGATCTTATTGTGTTTTAGATAGATTGCCAATTCGGAAAAGGAAAAACAATGTGTTTTCAATGGAAGCTTATCAAGTATTTAAAATGCTTCTCCCCAAAAAAAAACGGACATACACGATAATCCTGTTTTTATTATAGTGATATCATTCATGGAAAAATGATTGCCAAGAAAAAAAAACTCTCTTTTTGATTCCAGGGCGTCGTCATCGTTACATCGTATGATTTAAGGTATCGTATGATTGTTATTTATCGTAGGTATATATATAGCGCCAGGTACTTACTGTATTTGCGAAACAAAACCCAGTGACATCGAATTCTTATTGTTCTGAAACCAGGAATTTTTTTAATAAGTACAAATCGATATTTTTATGGGTCAAAACGATATTTTTTTGTCGTGTAACGGTACGCCTTAATCCTACCCAAATTAATCCACCCAAAATTAATAACAGGTAATAAAAAAAATATAGCATAATGATAATTTAGTCCAGGCGATATAATCCGGCCAGAAGTCATGGTCGGGAATTTTCGGAAATGTAGGAAAAACTTGCCAAAAAAATATCGATATTGATATGCGCATTTAAGAGATCGGTCTATAAATCCATAACGATAAATAAAATTTTGCACTTATCGTTATGCAAGCACTTTTATAATGCAGGACATCAGCTTATACGTACGTACGTATGATAAATTCTTGATCTATTATTGGTCTGCAATACGTAATCATATAATATCTTGTTAAGTATGATTCGAACTTTGATTTGAATTACATATACAATATACATATTTATTACATAACTGATAATGTAATTAGAATACACCCGATTACAGAATTTAAAAAAATAAATCTCAGTTCGAAGTTTTTTAAAATTGAATCTATTTTTCAGCTGGTCCAGGAAAATTCAATGCCGATCTGGGAATTAAAGGATTCTCCGATTAATCATCAAAATGATTATTATAAAATGATAAATTTATTATTAATCGGAGAATTCCCAAATTTCCAGATCGCCATTTTGTTAGACTACGTAGTCAGTTCTCATATAATCATTATTTAAATTTATTAACTCTTTGTTTTTTCATATAAAATAATTGTAGAATAATTGCAGTGATTAAAATTTAAACCTTTTTTCTTTTAGTTATTATTAAGAATATAAGTGTGTTTGTACAGTAACTTTAAGTAAATTTATGCTTTATACTGTACCAACCAGTGTTCTCAAATGACCAGACCATTTACATGAAATAAATTTTTTGTTATTTTAAAATCAATTGAACTTAGAATGCTCAAATATCAAATTAACCTATTTTATAAATTTTATTCTGCTGGCTAATAATATACAATACTATTGTGTAGTTACCTTAGTGAAAAAATTGGTCATTTGGTCATTTAAAGTCATTCGAGAACAATGGTACCAACACCTTAATCTTGTTAAGCAATGCCAAAATGTATTTTTTTAAATGTTGAATTTTAACTCATTGTACAGTATTGGAGTTAGATGGAAATTCAATAATTTTTTATAATAAAATTTGTTTTCAAAGTTTAAATAAAAATAATTTAACGTTAATATCACGTATCTCACCGATATTTAATTTGTCTCGTGACATTATCAACATTATGCATTATCAACATTATCAACATTATCAACAGTATCTAGAATGACGATACGTATGATGATAATGATAAAAGATTCCTGGGTATATTCCGAGTACCTAGAATTAGTCTAGAGGAAAACGCAAAATCAATTAGTAATCAACAAAACTATTTTGCTTTAGAACCTAGACTAGATTATACAATTCTGACTATACGTATAACAAAAAAAAAGATAATTTTCATTACGTAATAAACTAATGTATGATTCTTTTTAATATTTGCGTATCATTATTCTAAACAATTCATTTATATTAGCCAATCAAATTATAGTATTATACTAAGGCAACATCCAAAGACAGTATATTTTTATTTACTGTAAAGAATTACCTTACCAGTATACGTACCATATCGGTTGATCTTCCAGTGACGCATCTCATTAGACATATGAAATGATACACATAATTGACGCGCCCTAACCTGGGGAAACAACATATTGTGAGAATCACGCGTTTGATGATGTTATGCTTAGTGGTAATTCTGACCGAATTCGTAATTTCCAGCCCGAGTTACAAATATTAATTCCAGCCGAACATATAATTTCTAGAGTTTCAGCCTAAATTACAAATATACTTTTCACGTGACCTTAAAAAATTTTCAACGAAAATATTTATTGGCGCCCAAAAAGGAATTGATTGACATAACATATATTAAATTATATCTTCTTAAGGGTAGAGTATACGTAAATCATTATTCATATGATCTTGGTGGTAATTTTTTTATATTAACGTTAAATATTTCACACAAAATGTTATTAATTGTTTTTAAGTACAGTTGTAAAATAGATTTTTCTAATTCTAACGGTGGTACGTGCATTTAAAGTTTTTTGTCATATGATTGTCATGATATAAACCAATCAAAATCAACGATTTTGTGTAACCCTGGTAAATTTGAACAATCCCAGGAAAATTCATAATATATACAAGAATATTTTTTTAAAATATTTTGTTTATTAAAATTTATACCATTGCAAAATATATGTAACATGAAAGTTTACGTAATAAAAATTGAATATTATTACGTACGTATAAAAAGTTTTAGTAATACGTAGCATCTTTCAATTTTTCGTACAAATTGAAATGTATCATGCAAAACATATGACAATGATCTACGTACACTCTACCCTTAATATCACCGGTGAATTTAGTTAAATTATGCATTTCAGACTATATTTTGCCTATCAAAAATTGTTAATCTAAGTCTCGAATAACGCTACGTATTACAGTATTATCATAAACAGAATTTGTACGTAAGCATAAGTGCTTATCGTTATCATAATAATTCCATATAGAGTGTAAGTACCCATTTTATAGCGTACCCTATAGGTAAATTGAAGTACTGTACTTGTAGTTTTCTTTAATGTATCCTAAATTCAGAGTACGGTTACTTTAGAGTATTATTTAATCAAAATAAAATAATGCCTATTTTTTTCTTATTTTTGTATTAATAGCTTATTTTACATATAAAATAGTATTTAATGAAATTTAAAAAACTTTGGAAAGTATATGAATTACAAGTTGCATAATACCTAATAGACACGTGCAGCAAAGCTGAATCGATAAGTTCTTATTTCGAAATTGTTGACTTCTTCTAACTTTGTAACTTATCGATTCGATTTTCGTTTGTCTCAGAATTTATGAAAATACTTAAACAAATACAACTTAGCGTATACTTGATGCAATAGTGTTGTGGTACTTTAAAGATTAGAAGAATCCGCACGGCACTCTGATTCTGAGTATAAATTCTAAGTGACGTACCACAATAATATCTGTGATTCCATTCTGAATAATAGTGTTCCGCAAACGGGTACCCCCCGTTAAGCAATTGGGTAATGATAGAATGAGACTCAATTATTACTAACAGAAATTTGAATATCTTAATGCGCAGTAACTACATGGTAACAACTGTATGTGGTAACTCTATACTTACTGTTAAGTTTTAATACGTAGTGACTATATATATAGTTACTATACAATTAAGAAATACTTGACGATGAATGTTAAAAATCCCCACGGTTCCAATTCGGGTACCCGTTTGCGGAACACTACTGGATACGTAGTACTGTAATATAAATATATTTATACCTGATATTTTTTTGTCCACTACCGTTACGTGTTAGTACATAGTCGAGGCCTATCAATATCGATATAAAAATCGGATTAGCTTGTATACTTAGCCGATTAATAAACATCGTAATTTTTGACCAATCAAATCAAAAATAAACGATTCATTATAAATTTATGTATTAATTCTATAGTATTTTTATTACAGTCGACTAAGCTGACTAAGACTACTAAGCTAACTCTAATCGAATCATAGTTCTAATTCCACGATACCAATTAAATAAACGATTCATTATAAATTTATATATTAATTTTATAGTATTTTATTAGAGCCGACTAAGCCGGCTAAGACTAAGCTGACTCTAATCGAATCATAACTCTAATTTCACGATACCAATTAACATCGATATCTGACACGTCCCTAATTATATTATATATACTATGTACACTATATAACACATTATCAAATTCAATTATTAAAATTTAACTATTATCGTTATATAATAGATTTAATGCATGTTCTTACCAATTTTTTAATTAGTGAGCAATACTTTTTGTAAAATCAATGTTTTATTCAAATGGTAATTTACTGCAAATCAGATACTTTGCTAAAACAGATAGAGTCATAATATTGTCAACAATGATAATAATACGTAATAATGATAATAATGATAATAATGATGATAGATAGTTCTTTTGAGATAACGAATTTCAGTTTCTAAACTCTAGTCTGCTAAAAATTTGAGACAAAAATTCAATAACGTATACAATACAGTAACTTTTTTATACAAATATATACAATCACTAAAAAAAAAAATTAAATAGACAACTTATTGACCCGTTCGCAATATTTCATAAATGAATGGTTCAAAAGTTCATATGCACTAGGTCGACATTCAGCCTCAATTGTTAAACAATCTCTGAGAAATGATTCAAAATCAGGAGATAGCCCTGATGGTAATGGTGGTGTTCCTACTGTTCTTATAAGTTCCACAACCTTAAGTTGATGAAAACATAAATTAGAATAAAAATAAATCAATTAAGAAATAAATAAATAAATAAGTATATATTTTTGTATATATAATATATATAACTTACTCTTCGTTGTCCCATTGGATACCATGGAGGTTTTCCTTCAAATAATTCTATGGCTAGTATACCCAGAGACCAAATATCCACTTTACAATCGTAACTCTGGGCTTTTAATACTTCGGGAGCCATCCAATATAAAGTGCCAAGTTTTAAATTCGCACGACATCGTAAAGAAGCGGAACCAAAATCAGCTAAGTATAATATAATTATTAGTAAAATTCATAATAAAAACTTTTCAAAAAATTTTATGATATATATTTAATATATATTTTGATTTATACACACCTATTTTAACACCACCATCATTACTTATAAGGATATTTTGAGCTTTAATATCTCGATGTATGATTCCCAAACCATGCAAAAATTCTAATCCTTTTAGCACCTCACGCATTACAAATGCAACCTCAACTTCATTAAATCGTTTTTGAGGTCTTTTATTTCGAACCTCCCACAAAGATCCAGCTTCGCAGTATTCCATAAATAAACATAAAGTAGGACTACTAAACTCTTTATAACAATTATCACCTATCGAATAACAATTTTCGTTAAATAAAGAGTGCTTATATGTGGATGAATCAAAAAATGAGGTAGTGGGAATTTGATCAAAGTTATCCATAATAGATTGTTTGTAATTGGTAACAATGTTTGGATGTTTAAGTATTCGACAAGCAATAACTTCAGCATAAGTGACATTAAGTAGTTTTGAGTCCATAAGATTGATTGATTTCACTGCTATTATTCGGTTGGTAAGGTTATCTGTTGCTTTATATAATTTACCACTTCCACTATTTAAAAGAAATAAATTCGTTATTAAATTAAATTTATATAAATAAATAAATAAACAAATAAATAAATTAATTAATTAATATATATATAATATATATATAATATATATATGTATGTATAATTAATTAACTAATTTTTTATTAATACATACCCAGAACCAATACGTTCTAAAGTATATGTTTGACGAGGATCATATTCCTCGACAGTTTCTATAATTTTATGCATCCAATATACTTTATTTCCAGCCTCAGCTTTTTCATCAATATCATCACCAGAACTAAAACCTGTAATATCCGTATCACCATTATTCATAGAAGAGAATAAATAAGAATGTTTTGTTGTGGCTGCATTACTACTTGAAGAATATCCAGAACTACGTTGTCTTGTATGACTAATGCATCTATTACTATTAAGTCGAGATTTACGAAGAGTTCGTTTTCGAGTATTTGTTAATATATTACAATAGTCATCTTCATTATCACTACTACTTATATTTCCTGTTAGATGATTCATATGATTTTTATGAAGTGTATTATATGATATAGGCATTGTTGAAATTTTTTTAGTTGGTTCAGATTTAAATACATTTTCCAAATTGGTTAATTTTGATAATAATTGTCGATTTTCTTCTTTCATTCGATCAACCAAGGTTTGCTGTCGTTCTGAAGTAATTTTTGAGGAATCAAGTCCGGATTCAGATAATAATAAATTTAATTTATGACGAGTTATTTGATCAAGTTTTTCTGACAATGGAAAGTGTAAATTGAATATTATTGAAATGATGGACTAGAAAATAGTATTTTAAAATATGATAACAGATAGGTTAATAATTAATAAGAGATAAGAGAATAAGAGAAATGATAAATAAAAAACATAAAACATACCAGTATTAGAGGTTTAAATTCTTTTAATTTATGGACCCGTCCATAAATTATTTCGATTAAAGCTTTTAAAAATAAATAGTCACCCAACCCTGGTACAACAAAGTTTACCAAAGCTGGGTAAGTTATTGTCGGAAGCAACCAAAAAATGTCCGTGAAACGTTTTGAAAGTATCATTTTCCTATAAGTTATAAAACTATTATTATATATATGTTTATAAAAATACAAATAAGAATACAATATATTATAAAAGAAAAAGTGAATGCTTTGAAATGTAAAAGTGAAAAAGAATTGCAAGTTTATAAAGACTGAGTGTTCTAAAAATATTTAGAGACATGAAAAATTTTTTGAGTCTATAATATTTAAAAATATAAGAGTGTATTATTCAGTTGGTGTAAACTGAAAAAAATTGTTCGAGAACAATATGGTATTCCATGAAGTATTCAAAGTTGTCTTCGATTAACGAAGAAAACGGAATAAAGGATAAGGGAAGAAGGTAAACGAAAATACACTCTGTATATAATTTTTTTTTTTTTTTTCTAAAAAAAAAAAAAAAAGATTATCCAGGACGTTGGGTAAAAACTATATTTTAATATTTTTCGAGAATTAATACGTATGCGAGTGCAACGTTGTTGTTACGTTGCAGAATCGACGTAACAGGTAACCAAACTTAAATGATCCAATGAAATGCAAAAAATTCAGAAGAATGGAACAAACAAATAGATATAATATTACCTTTGAAAAAAAGAAAAAAAACTACGTAAAATATTTTGAAAAAAGTTTGGATTGTTCACTACTTGCGGTGAACAAAAGAAACTACGACCTTTACAAATTTTAAAGTCGTCATATAAACAAACGCGGTTAAATTTCGTTAAATCCGGTAACGGTAATACTTTGTATTAACCTCACGTGAATTAATGTGAAAACCCTATTCTTCTATTGATAAATCAAGTTAGAGAGATGCGTAACCTGTAAATCTCCAATGGTAATGATGACATGTGAAAAACGAAACACTAATTCAAGTCACATGTCTTATTTCACCAAGAGTGCATTAATCGTTATCGTTATGGTGTATTTAGCGTTAGCTTGAAACTAATGAACTAAGCTGGAACTGTGTAATACTTATAGACTTGAATGACTTGAATGTGTTCCACCACGAATTGTAATTGTAATGCAGTAGTTGGACAAACTGTATACGTACTAATATCGATATCGATATATTTATTAACAGTTAACGTTAATGTTATGCAAACTAATGCAACAGTTCGTAACGGTAAAATTATAATGATTTTTAAGTATTTATAGTATTTCTGTAATTTTTCTATACATAATATATTCATACATATATACGTATTAACTGTATAATAACATAACTCATCTTGATATAGTAAACTCTCGGTACACATAATGAAGGCCTTTGATGTATTAAAAGATTCGTAACTACGATATTAATCACAATAAACTGATGGCATAAGTATTCATCCATATAAGAAATCCTTTTAAATAATTTCCTTTTACCTTTCATCGAATTAACATCTCATGATGCCTCATCTTATAAAAAGATCAATGAAATATTTAATAATCAAATTCTTAATTTTCGAAATTCTTACATTTTACAATGGCTTCTGTTTTTCAATGCTCAAAAGATCCGAATTCGATTACATTAATTTTGATCCAAATCCATCGGATACATGTATGGAAACGCGCCCATTCATACCAAGTATTATTCAAAATTCCATAATTTCTAATGAACAATATACTGAAGAAAGTGATGAAGGACATCTGTTTAAAGGGTGTAGTGAAGATGACGAAGCAACTTTATATCTCTATCAACATGATGAAGATTTCTCTCTCTCGTGTCAAAGATCCCCTCCTTCAATGCTTTTGATGCAAAGATCCCCTCCTTCAACGCTTTTGGTGCAAAGATCCCCCACTTCAATGCTTTTGGTGCAAAGATCCAAAAAGCGCTCTTGTAATGATCCCTCTATAATATTATCATCATGTTGTGAATCTAACGAATTTACTCGTGAATCATTTTGTGGAAATCAATTGGTCAAAGAATTCATTAAAAAATTGGATGAAATTAATTGTTGTGATAAACATGAGGCCGAATTTGTATCAATTTGTTAACAGTTAATGAATTTGTACCTACGTACGAGATGTATTAATACACTCGTTTTTGTGCTCAAGTTACATTATTTAATTATGTGTCTAATTTATTATATAATACTCTTAACGTTAAGTGAACGCCAAGTCTCACAATAAATCAATTCTTAAAAGTTTGATTTATTAATAACCAATCAAATATTATAGTTTGTTAGAAATAGACCTAAGTGATAATATAATGGTTTTTCAGGAGTTGAACCCTTAAAAATTTCTCAATAATTCTGGACCGAATATATACTTTAAATGCTGGCTGAATTTAGTGTTTCACGCGATCCGATTTGGTCAGAGGTTTATTCAAATTCGGACTCAATTCGAAAAGTCAATTAGAACTGAACTTGATTAAATTTATTTAGAAGACAAGTAAGTCAACTAATTAAAAAAGGTATCTAGTGCGAGAAATGCTTTAAAGGTGTTTTGCTAAAAGTTATTTACTACACAGTTCACCCTCGCTATACCGGATTGGAAATTCCATCCATTATAATGACCATTCTCTAATGGATTTACTAATAAAATATTATTATAGCGAATCTTACCAATCTTACCAATCATATTTCATAAAATCCAATATTGTGAAAAACCTAAAAAATGTCTTATAAAATTTTTTTTTTTTGATATTAAATATTGAAGAGCAAGCTCTATAAACTTCTTTTAAAATTACTTTTCCTAGTTACCAAAAATCTCTATTTAAATATACAAGTTATATTTGTTATTAATAGTTTGTATAATAACAATAAATATACAGTATATAGTTTTTTTTTTACTTTAGCAGTTTCGCTAATGTTACTTTATTAAAAATCCGAAATATATTACATACGGATACAGAAAAATTGCATTTCTAACCATTATGTGTCTAATATTATGCAGCTGTTTCTACGAGTATTCTCCATATGTAATTTGTTATATCATAAAGTACTAAACCCAAAATATTGATTAGATAGCTACATTAGACCAATGTTGTTACGGATTAGTTGTGAACATGGTTTTTTGGACAAATAAATAAATAAAACTACTCAAAATTTTATGAATTTGATCTATTTTAACTTTTTAAATAAAAATATTCAGCACTATAAAAAATGAAAATATTATTATAATACTATAACACTATGATGCTACTTTGAATGCAACTATAAGATTATGTGTAATAATAAACAAAACAATTATTTTTTATTAACTTAAAGTTAAAACTAATCTTTAGTTAAAGTTAGAATAAAGCAATAATAAAGTTATTTTTTTGACAAAAATACATTAGCAACCCGTCTCTATGTGACTCTAAATGATCGACCAATCAAATTTGAGATCAATGATTATCAATTTTGCTTCTCAATTTAAATTTTTTTTTTTCGGTATTAAGGTGACCTCTTTGGTCCGAGCTTTTTATTAATACTTATAGCGGGTACATGTTTTATATAGACGTATCTATAATGAACTATTAGACGAGTGTACAACTGGCTACATGTGTAACTTTTCTATATTACCTATTTAAGAAGTCCGTCCGAGGGTTTCCTACCAGTTGTCATACCTAACACCTCTGCTTAGGTGTTCTATTTAAACCCTCTGATCTAACCTTAGTATTAATTTCACCAGGTCACAGACCCAGATCTATTCACTATCAATTATAGGATTATAATCCTTAGATTATTTTTATTCTCGAGGTAAACCTACCAGAGTGAGCTATATTTACTTTTATCGCTAACCTGTTTGATGCTATGACTGAGGCCAACACTTGCAGTCAGGGTTACCCCTTAAACCGTTATTACCCTTGTAAAGTTTACTCAAATCCTGGTACCCATCTTTCTGACTTCTTCTCTATTATTCTCTACTAGTCACAACTCAGAACTAACTGATTTCTCAAACTCCCAATCCAGATGGCCTGATATGATATACTTATGTATCCTTTTTCTCTGGCGATTCCAGCGATCTGGTTGGTCATGTGCTCCTCTACATATCTTTGTTATCCGGTTTATCTAACAGTTCCTATAAAGGTGTTTCATGGTCTTCTATAAGTCCAATAGCATCATCAAAAGTTTGTGTTACCTCTTTACTCGAGATTTCTAAGTGAGTTTCTGTCTCTTCGGTTTCTTAGCCTTCTACGCCCTATGGTCTTATTATAGGTTTGCCTGAAGCCTTATACAATACCAGTTTTATATTCCTCTATATACATGTACTGTGTAATGTTACACTTCGCATAGATGCCCCAAGCTCCTAATGTCAAGTGGGATCTGACTTGGTGTATCTAAGATTACAGATATCCAAAACCCAACCGATCGGTAAGAGACAGTTACTATAACACAGGTATAATTTCCAAAATTTGTCATCCATAGGAATTGAACCTTAGACCTGCCACTTGAGGATTAACAACCTATTCACTTCACTAGGTTGCCACACCTTGCTTCTCAATTTAATATTTTAAATATTTATCATATAAAATTAGTACAAAAATTTTTATACTTTTTTTAATAATATCTTAGCAACTATATATCCAAATTCAATAAATTTTTTGTTATTTGTATTTTACAGTTCTGTAGAATTTGAATAAAAAAAAATTTATTAAATTTAATTAAGTGGTTACTAAGATATTATTAATAGAAATTAATTTTTTAAATTTTAAAATGTTTATCATATAATACTTGTATTAAAATTTTTAATAAAATTTTAATTGAAGATATCTTAACAATTACTTGATCAAATTTGATGAAAATTTTTTTATTTGAATTCTACAGATCTGTAAAAATCAAATAAAAAAATTTATTGAATTTTATCAAATGATTATTGTGATACTTTCAATTAAAATTATTTTCAAATTTTAAAATATCTATTATATAATACTTATATCAAAATTTTTATTACAATTTTGATTAAAGATATCTCAGCAACTACTTGATCAAATTTGATAAAAATTTTTTTATTTGAATTCTACAGATCTATAGAATTCAAATAAAAAATTTTTTATCAAATTTGATCAAATAGTTGCTGAGATATTTTCAATCAAAGTTATGATAAAAATTTTAATATAAGTATAATATAATAGATGTTTTAAAATATAAAAAATTAGGGGTGTGGTGACCTAGTGAAGTGGATAGGTTAACTCTCAAATGGCAGGTCTAAGGTTCAATTCCCATGGATGATGAATTTTGGAAATTATATTTGTGTTACAGTAACTCTCTTGCCGATCAGTTGGGTTTTGGGCATCTGTAATCTTAGGTACATCAAGTCAGGTCCTACCTGACATTGGGAGCTCGGGGCATCTATGCGAAGTGTAACATTACACAGTACATATACATAGAGGAATGTAAAACTGGTGTCGTATAAGACTTCAGGCAAACTTATAATAAGACTATTGGGCATAAAAGGCTAAGAAACTAAAGAGACGAAAACTCATTTGAAAATCCTAAGTAAAAAGGTAGCAAAACTTTCGATAGTGCCATTGAACTGACGGAAGCCCATAAAACACTTTTATAAGAACTGTCAGATAAACCAGATAACAAAGATGCATAGAGGAGCATATGACCAATCAGGCCACCAGAATCACCAAAGGAAAAGGATACATAAGTATACCATATCAAGCCATCTGGATTAAGAGTCTGGAGAGTCAGTTAGTTCTAAGTTGTGGCTAGTAGGGGATGATGAAGAAAAAGTCAGAAAGATGGGTACCAGGGTTTGGGTGAACTTTACAAGAGTAATAGCAGTTTAAAGGGTAATCCTGACTGCAAATGTTGGCCTCAGTCATAGCATCAAACCAGGTTAGTGATAAAAGGGAATATAGCTCGCTCTAGTAGGTTTATCTTAAGGATAAAAATAGTCTAAGGATTATAGTCCTATAGTTGAATGTGAATAGATCTGAGTCTGTAATCTGGTAAAATTAATACTAGGGTTAGATCAAAGGGTTTAAATAGAATATCTAAGTAGAGGTATTAGGTACGACAACTGATGGAGAACCCTCG